>JBDJHY010772224.1:0-15421 GCA_039654485.1 Withania somnifera | reverse complement strand
AGTAAATAAAGGAATACAATAAAGGGGTCATGAAGGCAAATAGTACAATAAGGGAAGCTAGCTACTAAAATAAGAATCAAGTACAAATAGATATGTATCACTAGCTAATCACACAACAGGATCTCAGGAAAGGAGAGAAAACGTACCCAAAATCCATGCAACAGTATATGTGAATAATAATATAATGAACAGGATTCAAAATAAGATAGGAAGAGAATATGGATGATATACCGGAAACCACAAGTAAGGATGAACAAATTAATAGTAATATAGGAATAATATTCCATATAACATGAAGTATCACTTAATCAATAAGAACAACTAAGCAGAAAAAAAAAAAGGATAATAAAGTGATACAATTAATCGCTGACAAATTCCTTAAAAAGAAGTGCAACATACACCAAAAATATGCTCATTGTAGGCCTTACATCTCAGCCAGGGTACACTGAAGAAAACAAGTGAGGAAAAGTAAATACAAACACATGAAGTAACCAGTCTTGTTTACACATCTCCTCCGGTACCCGTAGGTCCAGTAGGCAGAACCCATGGAAGGCTAACCTAAATATTTCTGGTATATATATATCCCCGTACTCTATATACCCCCTCTACATCGCGTGAAAGCCCAAAAAGGCAGGTCCATGAAGGTATGTCACCAGGTACAATATCTAACGTTATCATAACTTCACATCCCAAATCACAAAGCCTCAAGGGTCTCAATAGTCTGGCACCTCGTGCCTTATATCAATAATCTTATTAAGCCGTCCTCGACAAATCAAGGCATACAACGCCTTAATATATCATGGTATCACTAATATCCTCAATGGATCGGGTATCATCATGTATTAAAAACCAGTAATGTGATAGATATCAAAAGCTCTACTCACTCAATATCCTCAATGGATCGGGTATCATCATGTATTAAAAACCATTAATGTGATAGATATCAAAAGCTCTACTCACTTTGGTACAATGACGGACTCGAGTCCCAGCGCATGTACTCACTGCTAATTTGGGTCAGACTAAAGTCCTAGCATTTATTTGTCAAATGATATTTCCTAGTGCCAGGGTGTAAAGCCTAGGCTAAAACAAGTGAATACTATTACTGGGCACTCGATACAATGTCGAGTCTAAAATAGTTAAAAGGTTAATTACTTATATTATTATTAAATATTCCAATTTATCGGCTTAAGTTATCATTCCTCATTGTTACCAAAATTAGTCTCTAGCCTCTATAGCTCAATAATCATGTGGTGATACTGACGCAGCCCCAATGTACTCTCATTGGAGCCATAGGCCCAACCTCTCATGTCATGAATGCACAACTCGACAAGTATATCTCAACATATAATCATGTAATAACAGTTTCCTATGCCCTTCAAAGGTATCTCTAGCCAATTTCTAAATCACAGGCACCATATCAATCGGATACCAAATATAAATATCAACATTAAATGGATAAAATAATGGTACAGGATCACTATATTCTCCTAGCTACTCAACCCACAGATGTTATTTAGTACAATTATTAACACTATAAGCCAGAGATAACCCCACAGAGTCGACCTGTCGTTCGATGATAAAGTGCTACAAATTCAAGAATATTTCTTCAACTAACTTCAAATAATCTCCAAATGCTCTGAAACCTGCATCAAAGTATTCTATATGTTAATGCGAGTCTAACGGTATGACTTATGCTATGTTCTAGACTTGGAAAAAAAATTGGGCCTAAATCAGGCTTATGGGGCCTACTAGTCGGAATGCAAAATAAACATCGCCACAGAGTTTCCAATGTCATTAGGAATCCGTGCTCTAAAATTGAGCACAATTTGAGTATGGAAAGACCCTTGAACATCCCGAAGAAGATTGAGTATAAAATGGGCTAAAGAATCAAACTTTATGCATTTATACATTGAAATCAAAAAAGGAACGTTACTACAATAAATAATAACCCTAAGGAGCAAGGAATTACTATATAACTTTGAATATAATTGAAGGAATCGACAGTTCAGGACTAGGGCATTAATGGAGGAAGAACTCTAATTTTAATGAAACTTAACGGGTAAAACTCACTTACCGAAGGTGATGATGATGTGCAAAACCTTCAAGGAACTTTTTATGAATTTTAGGAGAATTTCAAAGACAAATCACACCAATTGTTGAGAGAAAACGAGGGAAAATTTTGGAAAATATTACCCAAAAAACGGGTAGAAGACTGCATAAAAAGCCCTATGGTGCTGCTTTTTTGGACATTTGGTCCGATTTATCGAACCCTCAGACCTCTACTTAATGGGTAGTTTTTCTAATTTATCAGTCATGGCCGATTAATTGGCTCTTTGATCGATAAATTGGTAAAAGTTGCAAAAGAAAACCAGCAACTATCCTGAAATTCAACGGGGGTTTTGAAATTTAAACAGAATTCAATTTTGGAAAACTAAATATGTTTTTGATGTAAAAACGTATTTTGGACTCAACTTAACAACCGAAATGGACATCAGAGGTTGTTTGGATGAAAATGACCCCTAACCAAGACTTAACCAAAATGAGTAAATTTCTAACTTTCCACATAACCACTCAATCAAGCCCGAACACCTTGGTAAGCATACCAGCAGTCAAACTAGCCTAAATTCACTATTTCGGAGCTGACGGAAGCATAAGAATTCTAATACAAAACTCCGAACACCAAAACACCACCCAAGCTCCACTTTACGGCTTAAACTTAACTAAAATCCACTAATTGGCATAAATTGCAAATGAAAACTCCAACACACAAACTTATTGCAAACGAAAAATCCAAAACACAAACTTAAGGTCAATGTTAACTTTGTTTGGCATTCGGGAGCTAACAGAACTGTCTAAATTTAATTCTGAGCTCATCTTGAAAGAAAGTTGACTTTGGTCAGCGAGTCCTTAGTTTTAGGCTCTAAAATAGGCAATTTTTGCCAGGGATCCGAACTACCGCTCCCAGCAAGTCATAAATGACTTGGGGCAACTATTGAAATGCTTTAGAATGTAAAACATCGTGTATTTATCATAAATGACCATGAGGATAATTACACAAAAATATCGACAATGTTTTAAGAAGGCTTATAAATATTTTTTTTTATTTTTATCAAATCCAAAACATAATTAATATATAAAATAAAAATAATTTAATTGTTTTCCATCTAACGGTATAACATGCAACTGGAAGCCCTAGAATTCAAACCAAAAACTTCTCTAGACTAATGTCTACATTCCAGAGCTAACTAAACTTTAAAAATTTTATTTAGAGCTCATTTGCTATAAAATCACTCCCGATTTAAAATACTTTAAACTTTAGAATTCAAAGTAGAAAAACTGAGATAATGTGCAATAGAACTGTTAGAGAACCGAACTATTAGTCCCAATAAGTCATAAATGACATGGGGAAGTTACTGGAAGGTCTAAGTACAGAAACCATGTAGAAACACAGTAATGGCCCAGAAGGGTTGTTACAATATCCACCACTAAAAGAACTTTCATACGCGAAAGTCAATGCATGGAGAATACTTGAAGGCGCTGACTAATGGGGGTGTATTAGGCTTCCATACCCGAAAGCAATCATAGAAAGGACAATTGAAGCCTAGACACTCGGGAGAAAAATCCAATCGTACATGAGACACAACTACAACCTAAAAACCTTCAAGAACCTCGAGTATAACTAGCCACCCATAATTATTGGTGGTAGCTAAAAGCACATGTTCATCCTGTCATGACCACGAATTGAGGATCAAAGCCAGAAATGACAAATAATACCTCATGCACCAGAACCAATCCATAGGTGATGATAAAATTAAGAAGCTTTTTGAGTAGCAATATATGAGCTGACCATAGTGAGCAGTCTGTTGAATTCCATCATCGCATTCACTCGATCACCAACAGCAAAATCACCTCTAGCTCTAGATTAGCAAACCCACCATGGAATTAAAACCATGAATCTTCGCATAGCCCACCGCTTAAGTAAAACACCTCTTTCTAACCATATCGGTCCAACCACTAAATCTCAATGCAATATAATTTTATTATCTGCACCACACTTTCACTACGCAACTCCAAGATTTTTTAACACAACTACTAATGAGTCTAGGTCTAGTAGCAAATCTGCATCCTAGCAAGGGAAAAACAAACACCAAAATACTAAGAATAGACCAAGGCCTACACAAGCCACATCGAATCCTAACATGAGTGGCAACAACAAGAACAACAAAAACCAAGCCACACATAAAACTAAGGCCTACATAAGTTGCCCCCAAAACCAACCATAATGTGCAACTTAGCATAATCCAGAAGGAAGAACTCACAGAGACACCACACTCCAAATCCACCACTAAAAGAAACGATCTACTCACCGGATAACTCTAAACATACCACCCCTAGGATGGGGATGGATTTCCCAAAATAGAACGATCAAGAAATATCAAAGAGGTGCTAGCAAGGGCATATTAGACCAATATAAGAAGATAGAATCAACTTATTGATAGCTAATCAAAAGAAATAAGGAAATTATATGGGAGAAATGAGTCATTTTATCACACTAGGGCTACCTATACTAGTACCCATAGAAAACCAACAGGGAGCAAAATGTGAACAAGCTACAAGCCATAACTACAAAGTAGCTCAAAATTGTGAAGTAAGTGAGAGTTCCAAAACTCATACTGAAAGAAACAAAGGAAAGCACGAATAACCTCAAAAGTACCTTCTAGGAACCAACCTCTAAGCCTATAAGCCAAAATAGACCCGAACAGATGAGTCCCTAAAAGGTTTCTATCACTCAAATAGGGTACTTTATACATGTCTAAGGTAATGTTCATGGCATGGAATCCTAGAACTACATAGGGAAGAGGTCAACTAGTCCATGCCCAAGATGTCACCATATCCAATTGACCAAATCATAACCAATATCATAAAAGTCTAGAACTGTATAGGGAGGAGGTCAATAGCCCATGCCCAGGATGTCACCATAACCAATTGAACAAATCATAACCAACAAAAACCACCTAAGGGATAATCCCATGAAAGAAAAACCCATAATTAAAATCCACCACTAAAAAAGGAAACCTCCAACAAGTATCATAAGAACGACAACAGCGACCCAGGAAACAAAACAAGGCTAAAGCATATTCCTATCATGGAAGGTATAACAAATTTAGCCAACAACAAGAAATACAGCAAAGAAAATCAATAGATAGGAAAAATAGCCTAGGCAACCACATAATATAAATCACCAAGTTATGGGCTAAAACCCACAACACAAAATACATAATAAATCTTGCGATATAGAATAAAGGAACACCTGCTCAATCTATTAAAAACAACAAAGGTTAGAGAAAAGACTAAAAGTACTATCAGAACCCAACAAAACTCACTAAAAGTACCTGGAACATCCCTAATACATTGCACACTAACATTAACTGGAAAACAAGAAGTCTATAGAAGAACCTTCTGACTGAGCTGATCTATACATCCATAACTAGGGCACTCCCTGGCCCAACGAACAAATCCTCTGCAAGAAAAACACACATTTCCATATTCGACACCCCCTCTAACTTCCTCCTTAGGTGAGCCAACCACCGGTACTAATTGAAAAAGTCTTGAGCTAGGAAATTTCTCACTAAACTACAGAGATGCTCATATCATTGGGTTCAGACTAACTAAACTTAGACCAAAACCCATAGAAACTCATAGGAATAACAATATTATCTATGCATACATTCGATCCTATCTCAAATCCGCAAACTCACTAGAATCCACAAAACCAACCATTGTCTATAAGGCCCTTGAGAATTGGATCTAGAAGAACAGAAGATGTTGTTGTAGGCTATGTCTTAGATTGTCGATTATGGAAGAGGTAGATACACTAGCTTTAGCCGAACTCTGACTGTCTAATACTTTAACACACCCCCAATCTCGACCTTGGGGTTGGACCTTATCTTGGCCCTACACTGGAGTCTTTGTAGTTGTATAAAAGCTCTATTTTTGCTTGCTGAAGACCTCATGCAAATCATCAAAGAAGGAGTAAAATCAATCAATATCTCTAAACACAGCTAACAATATAAGGCATGAAAAGGAACCAAGAAGTGAGTGTTTCTAAAAATTATCATGTATCCTCCCAAATATAGGATATGGACATCTACACACCGATCTGTGGTCCTCCACTGATCTTCTCCATCAAGTATTCTCTATGCCTTTATTTTTACAAATAAAACTCCTTTTAGTGGTGGATGTTATAATGACCCTCCCGAGCCATTACTGTGCACTTATGTGGTGTCTATGTTTACAGCTTTTTAGTAGCTTCCCAAAGGTCATTTATGACTTGCTGGGACGGGTAGTTCGGTTCCCTGGCAATTCTATTGCTCATTATCTCAGTGTTTTTGGAATTTTAACTTTAGAGTAGTTGAACTTGAGATTGATTTTTTAGAAAAAAAGAACTCGGAATCAAATTTCGTTAGATCCTGAACACGGACATTAGTCTAGAGGAGCTTTTGGTTCAAATCTTGGGGCTTCTAATTGCGTGTTATAGCGATAGATAGGATAACAATTAAATTATTTTTCTTTTATTTAATAATTATGTCTTTGCTTTGATAAAAATAAAATATATAATTTCTTAGGACTTCCTAAAACATTATCAATATTTATGAATAGTATTTTGGGATAATAAAGTCTTATATCCTACTATCTTACAAAAATGTTATAGATAATAATTTTCATCAGAGAAAGCGAGTCTAATTGTATTGAAAAAATATTATTTAAAGAGGTAGGTTTTATTAGAAATAATTTTCTATTAATTTTGATATATCTAACAAGTTATCATTATTTCATAACGAGCCTATACAACACCCGAGTATATACATAATAGTGTAAAATAACATGATTGTTACACAATAGCACCAACATAGACTAGTACCAAGGTTCTACTTGGTTACTAGATGTCTTGTCAGCTAAAGATGCTCATAAGAGCAATAACGTGCACAAAGACTACATGCAATCCCTCGTTCATTTTTTCCTCCTCTCTTTGCTAAGAAATTGGTTATTATACTCTCTCTTTATATTTTATATAGGTAATTAATCAACTTTGAAACAAAACTCGTGGATATTAGTCGATTTATATTCATTAATCGGGAGAGAATTGATTTAATTTAAGGGACGTCAAGCGTAAAAAAGTTCTGAAGCGTTTCAAAGGTTAAGCTCTATGAATTCATTTCTCATTATTTTCGGGTAATTTCTAATTTCTCATTCTTGATTATGTGTAAATTTTATATTTACATAAATTTTAAGGTCACATTTCTCATTTTTTTTCATCGAATTGATCCCAATTTTGTATCACGTGTTCCTTGAGTTGTGCTCTATGCATTGGTGGATTTTATTTTATATCTTGGGCTACAGGGTCCGCCAACCCATTTTTTCCCCAAATTTTAACCTTGTTATTTAAATAGATTTATGAGTCTCCTTTTACTCATCTTGATGTCTGGATCATATTTTGATAGTTTTGTGATATTTCGGACTCCTTTGTGGCTTTTCGAGTATTTAGGGCCTTTTTTGAGATCATCTTCGGTGCCCAAGTAGGTTATAAGTTTCCCTTCTCCTAATATAAACATGCATGTTGTACTTTTGACGAGACTAGCCAGCATGTGGTGTTGGGTGTTAGGTAGGTTTGGCATCCCACTATTCTTGTTATTTATCTTTCTCGCGACTTTTTTTTCTTGGGCTTTGTTATGTTCAATGATCGCCTTGCAGGCAGTCTGCGGGCTCTATTATGATTAGGTTATATCCTCTGATCCTATTTGGTCTCCTTTAGTGGGTCTTGTATTATAGTTTTAGATTATTTGAACCACCTGTAGCACCTA
Organism: Withania somnifera; assembly: GCA_039654485.1. Lineage (NCBI taxonomy): Eukaryota > Viridiplantae > Streptophyta > Magnoliopsida > Solanales > Solanaceae > Withania > Withania somnifera. Next base: position 7,559 of record JBDJHY010772224.1, on the reverse strand, counting down.
TTATTGTCCCTGGACTCTAGATAGCTTCGGATGGGTAACATTTCTGCTAGATGTGATTTTTCTTGGTTATTGCTTCTTGTTGGATAATTCTTATATATATTCTTACTTGCTTTTGAACTGGAGGGATATATCCTAACCCTATTGAGGTTCATGAGTCATATATGCATTGATGTTAAGATATGTCATCTTTGTGCTTAACCCAGTGGATGATTTTGATGGACCTTTGGCCCATGTTGGGTAGCCTTCGGGCAGTATTAGCATCTTTTTTATACTCACTCAAGGCTCTGGACCGTAGTTTGGCTGGAGGGGAATAACTGTCATGCCTTAAAATGCCAACATGATGGAACCTAGCTTCCCACTAGGTAGGTCTGCCTAATTCATGAATAAAGGTAAAGGAAAACCATTTTAAATACAAAAAGAAATACATAAGTAAAATATTTAATGCGGAAGTGTTTTATTTAAGCCTAAAACCAGGTAGCCACTTTCTTACAAGCCACAATAGAAAAACTTTAACTGAAATCAAAGGTCTAAAACAGAGTCTTTAAAAAACTAAAGACACTAGACAATAAAGAGTATGAGAAGGCCTCAGCAACTAATGGGAGACAACCAGCTACCTTTAAATACACTAACTTCTCCTGGACTGATGAAGAGGAGGTAAATACTAAGTATGGGGCTCAAGCAAGGAGTGAGTACAAAACAATGGCACTCAATAGCATCCTCGGCTGGTCTAACTATCAAGAGAAAATAAAAACTCCTAACTCCCATCCGATCCTCCAAATATAACAACTTGAAAAGAGTATATCCAACATCCCAGTAACAGTTCATACAATTACAACCAAGTACAAATAGCTATACCAAATATCCCAGTCATTTAATAGCAACAAAATTTCCTGAAATTCAAGTTCAACAATAATGAAAATCATCAATAAGGGACTCAATCCCAAATATAACTCATAGAATATAGTATTTCGAAAGTCATTTATTCAATTTAGGTACTTGATGAGGGTCTCGGCTATACCTGTCATATATAGATACTCGGTCTGAGTCTCGATTGTGTCGTTCAAACAATATAGGCATCCGTTTAGGGTCTCAATTATGCCTTCTCAATAATATAAGCACCCGGTCAGGGTCTTGGCTATGCCCCTCCAATAATTTAAATTAAAACACGATGGCAAACCAATAGCTAATATCAACAAGGAATAACATTTAAAGCATGTTAATACACAGTTTCTGATAGTCTCGTCAAGACGTCATCTAAGTTTCACATTCAAATATTTCAAAGTGAGTAATTATCATATATAAATCATGGAAAATATCATAATTTGATATTTCAAATCAATAACATAGGCCTCTTATGGGCAATCTCTATCAAGAGTAACTTTTCTATTTCAATTTAGCCTCCCAGGTATGAAGATTTTTAATTACAAGGTTGCCAATTTTCAAGTCATCATTCCAACTACATGATACAAATCAAACCATTCACAACACAAATCAAGTATATATAGGATTCAATAATTTCATCAAGTATTCACATTATTTCAACTTATCCATTTTAGACCCAATATGATAGTCAATATTAGTTCCCAAGAACCCATGTCACCCTAAATCACAAGGCAATTAACAAGAAATTGTTAATACTTTATTAAAAATCATATAAACCTCAACTTTCCTAAATCTTTGAAGAATTGAGTCACTCGTGTGCTTTTTCCTTCTGAATAGTCTCCAGCCATTAACAATCTAGTTACCTAAGGAATAAAAGAAAATATACACCAATAAATGCCCAATTTCAAATAAACGAAGTTTACTCAAAATTAACCCTGGCCAATGAGGTAAAAAATAAAACTTTGTTGAAATAACTTTGTTGAAATATTATGTTACCCATCACTAAAGGATGCTAAATATCAAGTCTCATGAAACCCCAATCCATTTCACGGAAAAAAAGCACAAGTTTTTATTATTTTAAGATTCAACCTTTAACTCACTATTTTGGGGTACAAAACTATGAAATTTCTATCAAAAATCATGTTAAAGTAACTTGGATTTTATGGAAATAGGTTTAGAAAACTTACCAAAATGATTAGCCTTTAAACCTTGCTCAACTTTGCCAAAAAGTAGGGTTTTAGTTTGGTTTGCATGAATAGTGGGAGAAATAATATGAAATAGTTGATTTAAAAATGCTTACTGCCAGGTGCACTAGCGCTATCACTCCTGTGCAAAATTAGGAAAGCTACCACAATTGTGCTATAGAGCCGTGGTTGTGAGGAATAAAATTATGGGGACTTACCGTGATCGCAATCATTGCTGTTACAGAACCGGTTGAGCACAAAATACTGGGGAAACTCAAGACTTCATATGGGCCCTGGTTCATTCAAAACCTCATGCAAACAAACCATTTATACATCTATACTCAATTCGATGTTATAGACTCAACAGAACCATCAAAACACATGTATGAGGTCTCCTTGACCCAGTACTCACTAAGGGTCCAACTTTAACTAAAAACCACTAAAAGGCAAAAATGCTTGGGACTTGTGAAAACAAAAAAAAGACGCTCATTCTAGACCAAATTCCAATTCACAAAACCAACGGAATCAACAGATTTTCCATCCAAACATTCTAAGATTGAATATTGACCAAAGTCAACCATTTGCCTTAGAACTCAACTTTATCCCGTCAAACCACCCAAAATCACCACAAAGGGGCTAAAACCGGAACAAACTAGAAATTCTGGAGCTGATGAAACTAATGAATTCTTAATATGAGGTCCAAAACTCTGGACGACCCCTACAGCTTCTCATTTTAAACTTAAAGGCTCCAAAACTCAAAATCTCTAAGAACCAACTCAAAAGCCATCCCATTCTCGAACCAACCATGGGATCACACTTAGTTTAGAATAATGATACTATAAGAATGGTAAAATGTTCAAAACACTCATAAAGTGAAAAATGACCTTTAGGGTCATTACAATATCCACTACTAAAAACCGTATTTGTCCTCGAACATAAGGAAAGAATGAAGTACTGTCTCAATCAGAGCATGAAGCATAAAGGCCTATTATAATTTCTCAAGTGAAATCCTTAGAGTGGAACTACCACAAGACAAAATAAGTCTGAATCTCTGACTCAAGGCTCAGAATCAACACATCTAGGGTAGACAATATCAATCATATCTTTAGTAGAACCGGTGTATTCCTAAACCTTCATGATGATCAACATAACCATGATTACTCCATAGACTCAAACCAAGATAGTCATCTCTAAACCATCAAATAATCATCAAATGGTCTTACTCCCTCAACCCTTCCTTGAATTCCTAAACCAATACAATTTTGAAATCAAATATAGAGTTGAAGATCAACTAATACTCATTCTTAAGGTGTAAACAACGCGGCTGACTCATATATAACAGTTACAACATTCACATAGTTAGTTCATGGTGATTAACTAAATAACCCGACCTCAAACCAATCCACACTCATCAAAGAGGAACCCACTTAGTCTAATTGTCAATACCCAAAACAATGTATATAGATTACTCATCTGATGAATTATGCCCTATGATACGCAAAACCATTAATAACCCCTCCTATAAGATTCGAACAACCTATTAGCTTCATATAGAACAGTCATAATTGACAATACCGGATCACTGGTATAACCAATACCCATAGTAGCTGTGCAATCGGAGGAAATATTACGTGGACCAAAACATCAAGTATGTCTCACCGAGTAGGTAATCTTACCATTGCAAACATATCAAATAAATTATACCTCAATCCGGATGCAGGCGTATTCTGACTTATATGCAAATATCAACTCAAATCTCTACTCACCAAGTCCTGCAAGGCGACCTGACCAAATTGGATAATCCATATCTATCCTTCCTTCCTCTATTCATAACAATCAAAGTTATCGTGTTGAAGAACTCAAGACTTCAGGATACCTATCATTTCTCTCCTATTATGAAACTTTGTCCAAAAATTCACTAAACACCATTACCTCAACTCAGGTGGTGGCATAGTGGACTATTTACACATATCCAAATGCAACTTTTGAAATTCTTCAATTCTAAAACCATAAGTAAGATGAACTTTCTCATGATATTTCCAAATTTTCCGAAGTATCAACCTAATAGGATCTACTTATCTTTTGCCACGAAACCAATGCTACTCAATGATCAATATGCTGAACCAGTAGGTCTCTATCTTTACTTGATGAAGTTCAAATAGAGAACTAAAATGGTCGAGATCCTTAAGCTTATGAAAGTTATCACAAAACTCTGAAGTATCAATCCTTAATAAGATAATACGAGTGAGGAGTAATTGAAAGAAAAACCCCTACCAAATCCCACTAGTAAATAAGCATCCCCCGTAACCACAAAATCAAAACTCCACAATCCCATGTACCATCATGAAAATTGAATATCTTATTAACAAAGGATTGAGAGGTAACCCATGCATAGACTAAAATTCCCATTTTGAACTCTAAATGAAGTCAAGACAAAAGTTATAAGACTAAACGACTATCCATAACAATTGGTTGAACACAGAGGACTATATTACGGGTACCTTTAGTCTCAGACACCAAAATACTGGCAGCAATTAAGCCACTTTGTAAAGTACTGAAACATTGTGAAGTTGGCCTACTCATTAGTTAAACTATGATAGTAAAGATCCCACTCTTCTAGTGATCTTACACAACCATAAATAATGATACGTGCCTCAATGACTCACCCATTAGGAAATACCTGACATCACTACACGTCCTACTACTATATTACATCTAACTTATACAAAAAAATCATGACAATTCTTTCATTAACCCCCCCAACAAACTCATATCATAGGATCGTTTCACCCGATCCACCACTAAGAATCCACCTATTAGTAGTAACACAGGTGGAAACGAACGAGAGATTGCCCATTATATCAAAACTAGTATAGAGTGTATTAATACATAGAGGAAAGTAGAACCATGGTCAACTGGTAACAGAATAATTCAATGATACACTAATGCTATATCAAACAATAAGAGGAATGATCAACACCACTTGTGTATCACAATTACCATGAAATCAAAACTCCCAAAACACAATAGGACCTTGGTAACGCTCGTGGATAATTCCAAACTCAACCATACCGTATTATAAATAGATTTATCCATTTATCATGCCTTACCAAGGCACCCCATAAGATCGATGTGATCAATCAACCACTATAAATCAACTACAGGCATGTAGAACAATGTTACTAATGGACAAAACCCAAAAAGCATGCATAATCCTAATGGAGATCACAGACACAATCTCACAAAAAAACTGACCCACGATGAAAGAATGTTGAGGCAAACTGAAACCAAGTCAAAATCATGTTTGAAGTACCCATAATGAATAACTCTACCTCCGATAGTGCAACCCAAAATATCTGACACTGCGTTGGTAAACTAAACAATGAGATAGATCTGGTATAATGACCAAACTCCCACATATAAAGTATCATGTACAAGTAAAGAACCTTAATTTGAACCCAATAAATAAACTAGTCCCCATGGCCTGAGTGATCAAACAACTAGAAGGTAGTGAAGTCCACTGCATCTAGCGTGTACCAATCTTGAGAAGCCTGTTGAGACTCTAATTGAATATGTTGGGGAAAGAACTTTCGGATGTGATCCAGATACCCATAAATAAAGCACACTCTAGGAACCATAGGATAATATGATAAACCTGAGAACTTGGTTGGCCACCTCGGCCTGAAACCCTATGTTGGAACCTATAAGAACTCCACCCTGAACTAAATAAACCTCGTCCAGTATGATGCCCATGGATGCACGTATAATAGGCTGAACTAACTCTTGAGGTTGAAACTTAATAGCACTATCAAGAAACCTATTGTCTCCTGACGAGATGCTGAAAACTGGTCAGAAGTACGGGGCCTCTTGTCCTGCACACCCATACTCAACTTAATTCTCTCAAATGCACTTAAAATCCTCAATAAGGTACACTGTAGAGAATGTATGGTGATCTATTCTTGTGGAATTGGATCTTATCTCCTCTAATACTCAGGCTCAGGAAAGGTTGTCCTAAAATGTCCCCAGAATAGTCCCACTCCCCATACTCTACCTCTATCTCGTCCTCGACATTTATCCCTTCAATAGATAGCCGGTACAAAACTAACCTGATGCCCTCTACCTGTAGAAGCCTTGAATCCATCTATCTGTCGAGAGAACATAGAAGATCTCAATACTCAATGAACCAACTTCGCTAGATTAGAATAAATGAATGGATAAGATGTTGTCCTAAAGTTCTGTAGCCTCTCAAAGATAAGTAAAGGACATCTCCACACAGATCCACGAGACTCTACAAAACATGCCTTATATATAGTGGGACCTACGAACCTAAAGCTCTGATAGTAACTTGTCAAACCCCAAAATCTCGGTGTGATGGAACCTACCTTCCTAATCGATAGGTCAGTCTAGCTCGTGAATAAAATTCAAGAAAAACCAATTTAAATATAGAAATTAAATACAAAAGTAAAGTATTTAATATGGAAGTATTTTCTATAAACCCAAAACCAGGTAGCCACTTTTTTACAAGCCACTATAGAAAGATTTCAACGAAAATCAATGGCCTAAAAATGAGTCCTTAAAAAGTAAAGACACTAGAAAATAAAGAAGATGAGAATCCCCTAGAAATTAATGGAAAGACAACAAGCTACCTTCGAGTCCTCAAACTTCTCCTGGAATAACAAAAGGGAGGCAAATACTACATTCGAGGCTCAACACCTGCATAAAAATGCAGAAAAAAAGGAGTAAGTAAAAAACAACGGTACTCAACAACGCCTCGGTTGGTCTTAACTATAAAGAGAAAACAAAAGATCCTAACTCCCAATAGATCCTCCAAATATAATAACCTGCGATAGATATATCCAACAATCCAGCAACAGTTCATACAATTATAACAAAGTACAGATAACAAAATCTCCAAGTCATGTAATAGCAACAAAGTTTCACAAAATTCAAGTTCAACAACAACGAAAATAATCAATAAGTTACTCAAGACCAAATATAACTCAGAATGGACATTATTTCAAAAGTCATCGGAAATTTCCAATATCAGTTATTCAATTCAGGTACCCGGTATGGTTCTCAGCTATACCTGTCAATCATAGAGACACCCAGTCAGATTCTTGGTTGTATCTTTTTTAATAATATAGTCACACAGTAGGGTCTCGACTATATATTCTCAATAATACAGGCAATGGGTCCAAGTCTCGGCTATGCCTCTCCAATAATTTCAATTAAGATATGATGTCAAACCAACAATCAATATAAACAAGGAATAACATTTAAATCACATTGGTACACAGTGTCTAAATGTCTCGTCAAGACATCATCCAAGTTTCACATTCAAATATTTCAAAGTGAGAAATTATCATATATAAATCATGGGAAATATCACAATTTGAGATTTCAAATCAATAGATTGGGCCTCTCATGGGAAATCTCTATCAAGAGTAACTTTTCTATTTTAATTTAGCCTCTCAGGCATCATGATTTTTTATT
>JBDJHY010772113.1:0-15055 GCA_039654485.1 Withania somnifera | reverse complement strand
GTCTAACTAAGATCCTAAGACGATCTCTCAAAGCTGCACATTCATTAATGAGGTGAAATCTTTGCAAATGATTATAAGCACACTTTATGTAAGCATCCTTTAGGAGGCATAAATGTCCTTTAGTCTAATCTAGACTTATTATTTTGGTGGTCATTAGTACATCAAAAAGGTTAGAACATAAGATTTTTATGATGCGTTGGTCATTATGGTAATGAGAGACTAAAATGATCCAATTACTCCCTATCCTAATCTGAGTTGCCATTATTTCTCATTTCTTGAGTTTAGCCTGATTTACTGTAGGGACCGTTGCAAATCCCATATTTCCTCCAATGGATTCTGTGTTATTAACTTCCTTTGTAGTGATTCTTATCTCCGGGTATCGCTATAGTTTCATCTCCTCCCCCAACTCAATATTTTCGAGGATATGGATCTTCACAGTGGAGTGGTCAGACGAAGTCTAGCCGAGGTTCTTTGCAAAGCGGGCCACCAGTGTTGTGTTTTCAGTGTGGTGTCCTTGGTCACTAATCCATAGGTTGCCCTTATAGTGGGACATCACAGCCATGTTTCCAGTGTGGTGTCATAGACCATCTTGCTAGAGATTGCACTTATAAAGGCATTATTTAGGTTTCTCCCCAGGAAGTACCACCTGGGAGGGCAGTGCCTCCATTGGCTAGAGGTAGGGCACAGGGTGACTATCATGGTGGTGGCCTGCGTGGTAGGGCGTGGTCGTGATCATTATGCTAGTAATCTCTAGTTGTATATTATTCCTACTAGACCTAAGGTTGAGGCCTCGGATGCTGTTATCACAGGTACTATTCTAATGTGTTTTATACCTATGTCAGCCTTATGTTATCCTAGATCTACTTTCTCTTATGTGTCGTCATATTTGGCACCCATTTTCGAGTTTCCTAGTGATGCATTATCTATATCCATGTGCATTGCTACACTAATAGGGGATTCTTTAGTAGTGGATTGGGTTATCTGTTCATGCATGATCTCTGTTAGTGGACTATACACTTGTGCTGATTTAATGCTTTTAGACATTGTTGATTTTGATGTAATTTTAGGAATGGATTGGTTTTTCCCTCAGCATGCAGTGTTTGATTATTATGCCAAGACCGTTGACTTAGCTTTACTGGGTTCATCTCTGGTTGTGTGGCTGGGTTTTGGTAGCCATGCACCGGCGGGGTTTATTTCTTGACTTTAGGCTAGGAGGTTTGTAGGGAGAGGGTGTTGGGCATATTTAGCTTATTTCTGTGATATTCAGGCCGATCTTTCTACTCCTAATTATGTCCCTATTGTTGTTGATTTTCTTAATGTTTTCCAACTAACCTACCAGGCCTACCACCAGATCGAGATACTGACTTGCTATTGACTTAGAGCTAGGCGCTAAGCCTATTTCTATTGCTTCTTATCCCATGGATCCCACAGAGCTGAGAGAGCTGAAGGTTTATCTCTAAGATTTATTAAATAAGGGTTTTGTTAATTCTAGTATGTCACCTTGGGGTACGCCATTTATGTTTGTGAAGAAGAAATATGGTACTATAAGAATGTGCATTGATTTTCGGCAGTTGAACAAAGTCACATTGAAGAACAAATATCCTACGCCAAGGATTGATGATTTATTTGATTAGCTTCAGGGAGCTACAGTGTTCTTTAAGATTGACTTGAGATCCAGTTACCATTAGTTATGAATTCAAACAAAGGATATTCCTAAGACAATACGTAGGACTCGATCTGTCCACTATGAATTTCTGGTTATGTCCTTTGGTTTTTCTAATGCTCCAGTAGCTTTCATGGATGTGATGCATAGGGTTCTTAAGCCCTACTTGTACTCTTTCGTGATTGTATTTATTGATGATATACTGGTGTATTTGTGGAGTAAGTCCAATCATGAGCAACATTTGAGATTGATTTTCCAGACACTAAGAGAACACATGCTTTATGCCAAGTTCTCAAAGTGTGAACATTTGTTAGAGTCTATTGCATTTTTGGGATAGGTAGTGTCCAAGGCTGGTAAAATATTTATGCAGTGCGAGGTTGGCCAAGGCTGACATCTATTTTTAAAATTCAAATTTTGTTGGTTTAGCTGGGTACTATCGGCATTTTTCAAGGGGTTCTCATCGATTGTGGTTCGCTTGACTAGATTGACTAGGAAGAATGTTTCCTTTAGTGGTCTGATGATTGTGAGTTGAGCTTTTCAAAGCTCAAGGATTTTTTGACTTCAGGGATTCTCTATGTATTGTGATGCTTTTGGTGTCGGTTTAGGTAGTGCTCTGATGCCGTAGGGTCGAGTGATGACATATGCTTTGAGGAAACTAAGGTCCATAAGAGTAACTATAATACTCATGATTTGGAGTTGACGGTGGTAGTGTTTGCACAAAAGATTTGGAGGCATTATTTGTACAGGGTCTAGTGTGAGATTTTAAGTGACTATCGTAGTCTTCAGTATATCATGGACCAGAAGAAGTTGATTCTACAGAGCGAAGGTGGATTGAGTTAATAAAAGATTATGATATTTCTATTCTCTACCATCTTGGCAAGGAAAACATTGTAGAAGATGCCTTGAGCCAATAGACGGTCAGTATGGGTAACTTAGTAGCTTTTTAAGTCTTAGAGAGGCCATTGGCCATGAAGGTTTAGTCGTTCTCTAGTCGATTTGTTAGATTTAATTTATATTAGAATGCAGGAGAGTGTTAGCATGTGTTGAGGCTAGATATTCCTTGTTAGATCAGATTCGGCAGCTACAGTTTGAGTATAAGCATTTGGTTGCTCTTAGTGATCAGGTATTAGCTGGAGAGGCCGACAGGGATTCTATTGATTCATATGGGACAATTTAGTTTGATGGTTGCATTTGTGTACCCAGGTTGGTGATTTGAAGTAGTTGATGTTGTGTAAGGCTCACAGCTCTAAGTATTCTACTTTTCCTGGTGCAACAAAAATTTACCATGATTTGGAGCAGTTGTAATGGTGGAGTAGGATGAAGAAGGACATTGCTGAATGTGTGTCTAAGTGTTTCAACTATCAATAGGTTATGTATGAGCATCGACGACTAGGTGGTTTGATGAAAAGGCTTCCTATTCTCGCTTGGAAGTGGAAATGGGTGACTATAGACTTTGTTACATGTTTTCCATGGACTAGCAGAGGACATGATACTGTTTGTGTCGTTGTTGACAGACTGACTAAGTCAGCGCACTTCATTCCTACTAACTCCTTATATAATGATGAACATCTGGGTCAAATTTATATTTATGAGGCTTTTCGGTTGCATGGTGTTCCTGTATCCATCATTTCTGACAAAGGTACCTAATTTACTTTGTAGTTTTGGAGATCTGTTCAGCGGGACTTAGGTACTGAGGTTTATTTGAGTACTTAATTTCATTTGCAGACCGGTTGTTAGTCTGAGCATACCATTCAAGTTTTGGATAATGCTGACGGCTTGCGTGATAGACTTTGGTGGTGCTTGGGATCAGCACCTACCATTGGGAGAGTTTTCTTATAATAATAGTTGTCACTCAAGCATTGAGATGGCTCTTTTTGAGGCATTGTATAGTAGACGGTGTAGGTCGCCTCTTGGATTGTTTCCGCCATTTTACACATGAATAGTTAACACATACCCTCACACTCAGGCGTACTAAAATACATATTGATGCAGTATCAAGACATATCCTATATGAGCTAAGGAAGTGATAGGGTCTTACATGCAAGCATTTATAAAAGATCCACTCCTACCCCATTGACAAGCCCTACTATCAACATCACTAATTGAGGTTCATGAATCACACAACAAGAATCCTCAATTAGTGGGATAGGGTCACAGACAAGTTGGTCAAGGCAAGCGCCATATGATATGCATTAACACTCAAAGCAGAAGCATCATTTTCCAAAGAAAATTCCTTCTTATCATCAACAAGATAAATTAGTTTCAAGGCACTACAAACAACAATATTACAATAAGTAGGAAAGATTTCACAAGATAATGTATGACTCATAACATGTGCATCAACATTATAGGGACATAAGTCGGCCTTGCAAGAAGGTCTAACAAGGTCATCAATAGGATACATTAGTGAATTCACTCCATAAACAACACATACATCATTGAAAAGAGGTAAAGACTCAATAAGCTCATTAAACAACAAACTATTATTAACACCTAAGTAATTTGGAGATACTACAGTGTTAAGTTTGTTTGCATACCTTGAAGCTTCATAAACAAATCTTCTTTAACTTTGATGAAGCCTTCTTCAAATTTATTTGACTTTATAGTTGTTCAAATTGGCAGGATATCTTATCAAGTATCTCCTCAAGTGTACAATTCTTTAGATAAAATTATGTCCCTTCAATGCACATGTACCTACATAAGATCCCAAACTAAAAGTCAGAAAACACAGAGGGTTAATTTAAGTTTATAGCAACCCACTCACAACAGTCCACTCAACCTCTTCTTTATACACTCATAGGTTGCCACATAACAATCCTTTACTTCTCTCAATTTATCTCTCTCATTTTCTTTCTTTGGAGAAGAAGATTTTGGCTTAAAATTTTGGTCCACAAAAAAGTTAGACCCCTTTGGCTCTAGTGATGCCCCATGATTAATCAATGACTTCATTCTCGGGGCATACTTGAAATTTCATGAGCCATATCAACTCATCCCAAGTGGTGTATTTGGATTAAAAGGAACCTTTGTTTATAATTTTTGTAGATTCCACCAACTCGAAGCTCCCTATTTTAAACTCTTAATGGATAGATCGGATTTTTTATATTAACTCAATTCTAGACCTTGGAAAACCCCATTCTATTAGCATTCCTAACTTACATAGGTATCCGAATTACCCTTCATGCCAATAATAGGAAGAGTGACATACAAAGACTTGAGACCCCTACTATGCCTTCCCTTAACATCTCAATCCCCATAACTTGTAATTTGAACAATGGAACAAAGAGTATAAGTTTTAGTCGTCCTAGACAAAGGATTTGAATAAGCTCTACCACCCTTAAATAACTTGTTATAGAACAATGACCACTAAACACTCTATATAAAAAGAGTATCAACTACCAATAGGCTCATCATAGGAATCATCATCTACCTTGGTGGTATCCGAATTAAAATTCCTATGTGAATAGGTGAAAGATGGTACCCATCATACATGCACTCCTAGATGGGCAATTGAACAACTGTTCTCCCTTATCTTCATACGGACCTCCACAAGCTCCCTGATAATCCATCCCATCATTATAGGGATAAGGATCATCTTGATCACATTTTTTGAGATAATAGTACCCATTTGTTGTGGGCTCTTGATCATGGCTTATCCTTCATAGTTGTAGCCCTCACTCTCGTCAAACCAATAACCTTCCTCACTACCATATTAAAAGTCCTTCATATTATAGCCACAGAAATATCCTTCAATTTACGACATGATATACCTAAAATATGAATAAAAAAGTGTATTATCAAAGCTCTTAATGCTCACAAATCCACATCTTTATGATTACCTCTCAATTGGTATAGAAAATCTTGAAACAAGTATCATTTTTATGGTTACAAGTGTCAATCATGCTCAAGGTCGGTCGGAATGGATTTTTGTTTCTCCTAATGGACGACCTAAAAACACAATAACAAAATAGCAACACCACAATGACACAAGACTCAATTGTGTAGGTAATTAAGGACTTGAAGCAATAATACACAACGGAAAATATGAGAGAAAATCATGAAATAAAATAGTATGACTAAAAAGATGTACTAAAAGCTAATAAAAAATAAATTAAAAGTTTACATAGTTGCAAGTTAGTTACTAAGAAGTTATGGTTACAAATTGACAAACATGAATTAGAAACTAGAAATGGAAAAGTGGTACCACAACATTCAAGTGTCTTTATGACGTCATTCAAGGTGTGCATAATATCCTTAATTAGGGGAAAACCCAACCTAATTATCACCCAAATGAATACTTGAGAAATTGGAAATGTTTGTCAACAATTCCAAATCAGCAACCTGGTTTTCCAGACTGGGCGTGTCACCAATAGCTTTGGAAATGTCTACTACCAAAATAGTGATCATCAAACATAAACATAGATGCTCCAAGTTTCCTTTCTGGCTCACCAACATATTAACTTTCTTGGTCTAAAACTATTATTTTTATTTGGGTGATAGTAGTGCACAAATGGCGAGGCGTCGACTTGTTTGGAAATGGGCTACTAATGACTCCCTTTTTTCATTTATTTTTCTCCTTTTGGTCAAATCTAAACCCCTAGTAGACCCTTTTGTACTAGATTCCATGAATCTTGCCACAGTAATCCCTCTTTGGTCTGTGAACACCTTTTCCTTTATCAATTCAAGGATTAAACTCACACTTTTTGGTCCAATTTCCATTGAAATATTTTAATTCTTTTTTAAATACTCAGGAACACCAAGAACAAGTTCTTCACTTTCAATCCAAATCTCATTACTCAAGAAAGCTCAGAATTGAAAAAAAAATATCAAAGTGTTTCTCCTTATGATGTGAGGAACACCAATTTTCTACTCCTAAATCCTAATATAGATAAAGAACCACTTTTTTTCTTCTTATTCTTGTTATTCATGCATAGGAATGCAACAACGGTGTTTTTGGAAGTGCAAGAGGGGGTGAACCATAATTTTTTCTTTTCTTAGAACACTGAAGAAAGGGAAACATACAAAAAATATTTTTATATTGGTCAGGGCTCAAAATGAGCCTTAATTTAGTATCTAGGGTTTCAACAGGGTTCCATTATTTAGTCCATTCCTCTACTGAGTGTTAAATAACCATGTTCTACACTCTTTACACCAACTATTAAGTTTGATTAAATACTTAATCCAATAATGTTGATCCTGTAAAAGTACCTAGCCACACATTATTGAGTTTATTAGGAGCATATCATACACAACACTTGCTAAGTTTGTTAGCAGCTCAATGAATACACAAGGAAATTATTGAGTCTTTTAACTCAATTTAATCACAATGAATACGAAGTCTATTAAGATCCCAATAAACAGACGAGCACCTTACTGAATCTGTTTAACTTATATCGATCATAATGAATACGTCTATTAGGAGCTCAGTAAATACTTTAATTTAATTCTATACCTCACAATAGCTTGCCCTCCTATCTTTTTTTATACACTGGTATACACTATGTAAGACAATGCTTAATAAAAGTAAATCAACAAAAATGAATAATCTATAGGACTTATAGAGAATAGTTCTCCTCTTTAAGGCTAGTCCCTTATTTGGATGTGGGAACTATCTATTATAACCCAAGGGTATCATCTTTGAAAATAACAAACTGATTACTTTCAACATAGATATTATGCCTAACAGAACACTTTTCTTCAATGCATATTAGAAGACCCTCTTTTGATGCACACTCCTTGTTGGATAGATATGAACTCATTTGTTGCATAGAGTTTCAGATGTGAACTCATTTGAATCTATTTTTTTTACTTAAGACTTGATTACTTTTTCTTCGTGCTTAGTGACTTTCCTTGGTGTTTACATACCATTTATGAATTATACTAATAAGCTCATCAATTTATAACAACTTTCCTTGAAGAATGTAGATACTCATTTATGAGGAACTGTGCTCAAGGCTTTTATGAGATATTCTTGTATTCCTGTATTAGATCTTGTCAGGCAATATGATCCCCCTGCATTCTTCATACCTATAAATAGACTATTAATAAAGAGAAGTATATACAGTAAACAGTGCCCTCTGACTATAAGAAAATTATAAAGATGAGCATCTATGGAAAGACAATAATATAAGTGAACATATTCTCCACCTTTGGCATCAACCAAAAAGCGAAAGAGTAAACTATTTTGTAACACATTTTAAGGATATTAATTAACATTAAAATATAAGAACATTTAACTTTATCCTCCCCCTTAGTAAGAGCATCTCCTAGTACTAGTAATTTACAAATAGGTTGAAGTCATTGCATCAATTACTGTTTCACATCGTTCATGAAGATCTACCAATTTCACTTGAAGTGCATCTAGCTTTTTGAAAATTAGAGGATATATTTTTGAAGAAGGCTTGATAACATAGTCATATTCTTTTGGAACCCAGGTATCACCAATTTGAATGTAACCTATTCTTTTAATGTCTTAGAGTCAAAGGGTAAATTTACATAAAATTTTGAAACACTAATAATGTCTAGCATATGATATTCAAGAATGCAAGATATGATCATCCCATAAGGATGATCTAGAGACTCACTGGAAATAATAATCATCGGATTTATTATAAAAGTCAACGACCGAAATATTTTAGCAATAAGATAGTAAATAAGGAGAATAATCCGAAAAGAACTTTTCTTGAGCGAAAGAAGTGGTGGTAGAGATTTGAGATACGACACGACGTTCAAAACTTAATTGAAAACCATATGAAAAATTTCCTTATGATAAAAAATGTTTTTCCTGATCAAAAGTGACATTTATTTCAGATGGCCACTCATTGTTAGCCAGAATTTTGAGACAGGGGCTGTTAATTATAAACATCTGATCAATGAAAGAGTTGTTGACAATGATTCATTTCACATAGACCAGAGTTTCAAACTTATTATACTTACTAACATGAATACTTATATAGAATATTTTGTTCAGAGATTCATAATTGTAGCTTGGACACATATCAAAGATTTTTTCCCAACCTTGACAAATCAAAGATCTCATGAATGTTATATTTTATTGATGAGAAAAGATTTAGATTTATGGTTCTCTCATGCATAATGTATTTATTTTCAAGAGTTTTAAATTGATTTATCTTAGAAGTACTCTAGAAATTTATCTCAAGACTTGACGGATTTTAAAAATCAAATTTCTCCTATTGAAGGTGCTGAAAATAGAATTGTCATTGAAAGAATACTCAAAAGAGTTTGCTTTTTCAAAGTTAGAGCTTTTGGAATTTTATTCTAAGGTATTTTGATTAGACATTTTGTTGCAAAAGATGTGTTAAGATAAGGATGGATATGAGTGATTTTAAAGGGTAATAAGTATATGAAATGACTCGTTGTGCATAATCCAAGGAAAAGATTTGCCTTTATGGTGTTCATAGGAATTAAAGGAACTTGTCCATATGTGCCTTTTTGCATCCTTAGGCATTTTAGAATCCTTAAAGGTGTTCCTAAATTAAAGGATATGGTGGAGTTCATGACTGATAATGGAGAAGGAAAAATACCCCTTAAGTGGTTCATCATCCTTGAATGAAAAAGAAAAGGTTTGGAGGAGAATATGTACAATGACATCCGAATGGATCTCCCCATCCCATAAATTCAAAAGATTTAAGACAAAAACAAAAACACTCACCAACCCACTGAATATAAGATGGTTATCAAAAGGCTGAAAAAGAGATTGAAGCATGCAGATGATGAGTTGAAGAATGAGAGAGCGTGTGGTCAAGGTGACAGTTGCATGTAGAGACATATATTCATCTTGTACACTTTATTGGAAGATGATAGAACATGTATAGAAGAGACCCATATAGTCATGAACCAATATTACATTTACCTGAAAATGGATAAAGCCAAAAGAGTACAATGTGATGAGGTTTGCAATAGCATTTTATTTTCTACCCTGCGTGGGTTTGTTTTCTTTGCTCCTATGAGAGACTTTGTTGTTTTTTCTACCACTATGTAGGATTGTTTATTTTTCTACCTTTAAACATTCTTATTTTTCTTGTTTCCTCAACGTCTGGTATGTACTTTAACTAGATGATTAAAAAATATAAAAAAAAGTTATTCTCCAATCTCTTTAGGCCATAACATGGTCGTAATCAAGGATACACCCTTAGGTTGTGCTTATTTTGTTGTGTATTATATCTATTTATTGTTATGCTATTGGATGCTCTAGCTATTAGTGGACTGATATACTACCTTTATCTACTCAAATATAAAGTTTTAACAACATAAGCCAAGTATTGTAAGTCTTCCAAAATAGTTCGAAACATTCCTGAATCTTTTTCTTTTTTTTCCTGGAGACTAGCTTAGAATAGAAGCTGAAAGATCAATCAAACAGAAAGGATCTAAGATCAATAGGAAAATTATTGAATCTAGGGAGAAGATTGAGGAAGTAGAGATGATTAAGCAGTTTACACTAATTCAAGCATGAGAAATGAATAAAAAATTGGCAACCATAGAAGAAGAAATGGATGTAGTCAACTTTTAATTAATGAATGTACAGAAGAGACTCAGAAAAACTGAGGAAGAGGTGCACAACATGAAGATAAGAATCACTACAAAGAAAGTTAAAGACAGAAAATCCATCGGAGGAAATATGGGATTTGCAATGGACCCTACAGTAAATTAGGCTAAACTAAAAAAATGAGAAATAATGTCAACCACACAGCACCGAGATTGAGATATTTGTCTTTATTATGAAGGATTGGGGGGGCACGACATTGGAAACTTCCTTGCATTACCATTGTGGAGAAACTGATAGAAGAAAAAAGGATCAGACTTTAATTTTAATTAGATCAGGCATGAATAAACATAGACAAAAGAGATAGAGTTTAGTTTTATTTACAATACCTTTAAATGAAGGAATAGTTCTTTCCTTTACTTTTTGCATCATTGTCCACTTTTGTACTCTCGAACTACGTTGTACCTGAATTCCTTCTAAAGGATACATAGGAAGCCTTATGGACCGATCTCTATATCAAAAACTTTCTTTCCCTTCACATAAAGTGGGCACATAATGTTCACTAAGTCTAAGTCATCCAAATGACCGAATATTGATCCACCAATGAAAAAGAGTCATCTATGTGTGCTTGTTACATTTAATAATTTGCATTGAGTACTGTGACTAAGTCTATAATAAAACTTTGTCTTTGAGTAATTGTTATGTGAGAGCTACAACCAGAGCTAGTCTATATTGAACTGGAAAACAATCACCTTAGAGTTCCCCTACAAACCCTAAGTCGTAGCTTGATATGGGAAAATGGTCGATACTAATAAGTAAACCAATCTGAATGAAATCATGGTCCATGATGATCTTATAGCAGATTAAGATCAAATCATCTCTAAGATGACACAACGGTTAGAACAATAAAAAAAAAGAAGTAAAAAAAGACAATGATGTGTATAATCTGGCCTCTGCAACCAATGTACTGCTTGGAGGTACAGAAGGACATACATAACAAGTTCCTCATATGAATGCCAAAAATCCTTCCACAACATCTCCCAAGAACTACTTCACATCAGCTGATCTTACAAAGTCCGCACTTCTCACACCCATCATACTAATCAAGAAACTATCTCATGAATATACCATCCTCAAAACCCCTTTTCTGCTCCCAAAAAACCAAAATAGAATAATCAAATCTCAAAATATCCCTTATGCTTTCAACCCAAATGATCGCACTCCACAGAACCTCATGCCCTCCTATCTAAGTCCATCTCAAAATATCTGAATCTGAAAGTCCAATAACCACTCCTAATTACATCTCGCACCATCACAATTATCAAGCCTTACCCTATACCTTTAAACTTTGAGGAGGATACAGAGCAAAAAACTTTGGACGACCAGTGACACAAAGAAATAATGTGGATGAAAGAAGATATAGACAAGATAAAGGAAACCGAAAGAACTTATGAGGAAGTTGGGTTCAGTTAAAGTGATCTCTGAATGCACCCGAGTCTAGATCAGCTATAAGGTTCTAATGGACTTATTTTTGGCTATTTAATGTTTGATTATCACACTGAGAACTTTTGTTGTTCTGCATACCATTTAGAGTTTTCCTTTCATATGTATTTATTGCTTCTTTGGTATATATGCTTCTTCGGTTCTTATTTCTTTATGAAGACTGAAGAGTTTTTATGCATTTATTATTGGTGTTGTGGTAATTTGTTTCATGTAATGTGTAATGTGTTCCATGTAATTTTCTATTCTTCATCAAACAGCAACCAGTGTGTTATCAATCTGTTGTAGTACTATTGAGAAGTGTGTATCTCTTATAAATAAATGCATATGAGGACTTCTATTGTTCTCATGAACAATTTGTTATCTCTTATAAAAAATATGATTAAATATAGATCATAGAAAGGTAATGAGAAGTCAAATAAATCCATATTTCCTGATTTATTGTATTGTTTTTCACATCTTTCAATACTGTTTATTGATTTTTATTCTGGTTCTTTAGTTTATTAGACTGGTTCAAAAGTGAGGTTTAGGAAGCAGCATAAGTGGTGGAAACCTTGGGTGATTCTTGGAGTAGAATACATCCCTTAGTACAATTTTTTTTTCATATATTGAGGTTTTTTATCCTCATTTATTTGTCAATCGCGTCCTTCTTTGGAGTGAACTCTCACTCATTTGGAAAGCATTTTATTATAATTCATACGAACTTAAAGTATCAGTCTTAACCAGGCTTCTTTTTTTGTCTTGTTTCAACTTCAATTAAGTTGATAGGACAAATGTAAATTGAGAACTCTTTCTACTGAAGTTTTTTTCTGTTGGATCATTTATATAACCTTTTGTTACTTTTTTATGATAATGGAATTGACAATATAGATATGAATTAATATTATTTTATTTTATAAAGAGCGAAGCTGTGTTCCATGTGCAGTAACTCACTAACTCCTGACTTCACATGAAAAATAAACCAACCAAATTATGTTACTAGCTTACTTTAAAACATGTTTGGAAAGACATTTCTTACAAAAATTGATTCAATTTAAAAGTCCAGTGATGAAAAAAAGATGTAATAGTTTGTGGCTCAAATCAAAAACTGAACCGAAACAAACTGAACCAAAATTATAAAAATCAAACTAAATTAAATTCATTTTAATGCGGTTTTGGTTATTAATTTTTCCAACTAAAAATCAAAAAATAAAACCGATAGAATGCCTACTCCTAGATACGGTATCGGAGACTAGAATTAATAAAGTCGTACTTTTATGTAATTGTATTTTTATGTTGTATTAGTTCTAATTATTTAAAATTATATTTTATTTTAGATGCAGGAGTCCATATTTTTATCTTACCCTGTTGCAGGCGATATTGCAGATAAGGATCTTGACAACACTCCGGTTATACTTATTTATCACCTTAATTGTTTGTATAATTAAATGTTTTATATTTTGATTTTAAGGTTGGTACTCTCAGACCTCCTTGGCAGAAGAAAGGTGTTGTGCAGTTGGATCCTCCTAAAATAGAAAAATATAACAGTAATATGGATAATGATAATCCCAGTGTAGGGGGTCTGAGGCTAAGAGAGTTTTACGAATTTCTTAACATAGACTTTAAAATTGTAATGAAATTATTTGTATATATAATAAATTTTTTGTACATTTTAAAAAAAATCAAAAGTCATATTTTATATTTACAATTTTTTATTATGATTTGTCATACTTTTGCAGAATTCAGAAATAATAGAAATTGATCATTTCAAGATATTACATCATTATAATTGAATTTTAATTTTAAACGTTCATTTATATTGACAATGAATATGTATTGTACTTTGAATTATGTATTATCTATGCTAGCTAGAAATGTAACTACGTATATCACCGTTACTTTATTATGCTTTATCATAGTTTTTCAAAATTCAATAATAATAGAAAATCATAATTTGACAAACTGATAAATCATTGTAATGCAATTAAATGCAAAAGACTATTCAACTGCGAATGAATCTCTTAAGTTTACTTTGAGCTACGTACTACCTCTATAAGACAAAACTACATAAACTAATGCTTTTTAAGATATTGTTAGAATACAATCAACAAAATTTCATACAACAGATTAGACGATGAGATATGTACCATTGTTTTGATGAAAATAAATTGGATGATGGGTGGAAAGATTTTGTGGCAGACTATAAGACCTATTGTTCTACCTACTTTTACGGATGTTGAAAATAGTTGAATGACAAAACACATCTTAATGAGAAAACCACACCAACAAAGTGGTGATTTTAATCAAAAAATATAACTCCATCTAAATGAAAGTTATATTTCATTAGCAATAGGAACTATTCACTTCTATTTGAACTGTTCAACGAGCGTTTGGGTGAGATGACTTAAGTTTTAACAAAAATCAACTAGTCTCTTGGTGGTGTTTTCTCATTAAAACTCTTTTTGGTATTCAACATTTTTCAACATCCTTTAAAATATGTTCCAAAATAGGCCTCATAGACTAACGATTATATTTTTCCACCCCTCGTGCAATTTTTTTTCATCAAAATAATGGTACATATCTCATCATCTAGTCTGTCGTAGAATTGACGTTGATTTCATTCTAACATTGTCATAAAACACACTAACTTAGGCAACAAAACTTAAAAAATTATTAACATTTGTTAATTCCGCAATATTAAAAAAACTTACATTCATAATTCTAGAAGTCTTCAATATTGTCTCCCGATAGATATTATTTATTTTGTAGTATACATGCTTTTTCCCTATATGTAAGTACTCTACCAGTTATTGATGCATGTTTCTATGCCAATTTGAGTATGTAAGACCTACAATGTCTTGTTAACATTCGATTATTTTCTTTTCAAATCCTTCTTACTGCTAACTCGCAACAAAGTACATCTGTTCAGGGAATCATCAAAGCATACCTTGTTGGAATTGGTGCTCGTAAATTTTTAAGTCAACAACAAGCCATTCAGACTCAGCATATTAATGTGTCAATTCTCGTCAAAGACTACAGTAGTATTTAGAAGGATCTGAAAGCTTCACCTTATAAATTCATCATTAGGCTTTCTTAGTAACTTATAATTAAACGTATCTAACTAAAAAACTGAATTATTGGATGATGAATAGCTACAAGAACTATTGTGATAAGAATTCTCACCATTACTTGTATTTCAATTTCTGGAAAAAAATATTGACCAATCATACAAATTTCTATTTAACATGGTTGGGGATGATACTATTATTTAAATAATATTTTTAAAAGAAGGAATGCAGTACTTATAGAGTGACAAAGTAATCAATATACTAATGGGACAATACATTACTTCATCAACAATACAAATACTTTATTAAATCAATGTCAACAAGATAAAACTAGTCATCATTGGA
>JBDJHY010772003.1:0-15422 GCA_039654485.1 Withania somnifera | reverse complement strand
ATTCTGTATGACTCTTGAGATGGATTCAATGAATTCTGCATGACTCTTGGCATGCCTCAAAAATGCAAAAAATTGTTTGGAATTTCTGAAGGTGCAGTGACAAAACGTGAGGTTGACCAGGCCCCTCATTTTGGTCCGGCATTCGTGTCCGCAAGTCGCGCCTACACACGAGTCAAGCTAATTTGGCTTCCGCACAACCTTGGATTTGCACCCCCTCTGCGCGCACACACGCGAGGTTGTACCACGGAGTATAGGTTTATTAATAATTTACAAACCTACAAGTAACACTTTCATATATAAAGTGTTACACTTTCCTCTATTTTACCAATATGGTACAAAGTCCATTTAACTTAACTTTCCAACCATCATTTTTCATTCACTCAATATCCAACACTAAATGCATTGACCTAAGCTAACATGATTTCTTATATATTAATGTAACGTCGCTATCAAAATTTATAATTTTTAAATCAAGGATCGATATTTAATCCATTTTTATTTGTCGTGGCGATGGATGTTTTGACGCGACAAAGTTCAGGTGAGATGTCTTTGTGTATATTATTTATGGATGACATAGTTTTAATTGATAAGATTCAAGGAGGAGTTAATACCAAGTTGAAGGTGTGGAGACAGACCTTAAAGTCTAAAGGGTTTATGTTGAGCAGAACCTAGATGAAATATTTGGAGTGCAAGTTCAATGAGGTGATGTGTGAGGCTGATTTTGTAGTGAAACTTGATACTCAAATTGTCTAGAAGAAAGATAGTTTCGGGTACCTGGGATCCATAATGCAGAAAATTGGGAGATTGACGAGGATGTCAATAACTGTATTGGTGCATAGTGGATGAAATGAGAACTAGTATTCGGAGTCTTGTGTGATAAGAAGATGTCTTCTAAACTTAAAGCAAGGCCTATGAAGGTGTCTTCTAAACTTAAAGGCAAGTTCTATATAGTGGTGGTTTAGACCGATTATATTATATGGGGCGGAGTGTTGGCCAGCCAAAAAATCTCATATTCATAATATGAAAGTGACAGAGATAAGGATGTTGTACCAGATGTATGGGTGTACTAAGAGAAATAGTATTAGAAATGAGATTATCCATAAAAAGTGGGAGTACTTTGGTGGAGGATAAGATGCCGGAAGCAAGATTGAAATGGTTCGGGGATGTGATAAGGATATGCACATATGCCCCTCTGCGGAGGTGTGAGAGTGTCTTGTTATTGAAATTGGGGTATGTTTGGTGTTTTAGATAGATCTATTGTAGTGTTATTTTATGGTAGTCTTAATTTTGTTATTATATGTTGTTTTATTACTACCTATGTGTGGTTCTTATATTATCTTTTTATAACTGTTGTTGTCTTTAAGCATGGGGTCTATCGAAAACAATCTCTTTACCTCACATCTAAAGTAGTGGTATGAACTGTATACACTTTACCCTTCTCAAATTTCACTTTATGAGAATATACTAAGTATACAATTGTTATTGTTGTAAATTTGAATTTACTTTGAAGTTAGTAATCCCTAAAATTAAAAGGCAATCATCCTTAATTTTGTGTTTTTATCTAATTATTTTTATTTTTTAATCGGTGTCCTACTATTTTGCAACAAAAAATGTCATATTGAGTCAATTCTTAATCCAAAAATCCCACATTAGGGTCAAACATGTTAGGCAGCAGCATGGTCAACAACCATTGCTAAATCAAAGAGTCAATTTGTTCATCATCTTTTTCTTTTCAAATGAATAACCTAGTAAATTCAACTAAATGAATTCAATAATTGGCGATGCCATTCAAAAAATATGTATTATAATACAAACTAAATATTTACACTTTTTATATAAAAAAATCTTGGCAATTTTCAACGTAATATATGATTAAATGAGCATTAATTCAAAATAATAATGATAAAAAAATTAAGAAAGTTTTGAAGGATCAGCTTGGTAAATATAGTAGGAAGAAAAGCTGAACGACATGATAGTGCAAGTTAAATTTAGTGGTTCAAGATTAGTCTTTCTTTTTTTTCAGTTTTTTTTTTTTTTTGTGTTTTATATCACGTTCTTAATTTTTCATATTTTGAATTCAATTAATAAAAATCTTATTTTCACCAGTAACAACGACATCTCAAGAGTTAAAAAATCATGATTTATCTTTTTAAATAGTTCAGACTTTCACGACATTGAGGGCTAATAATGTGTGTAGGGTTAGGGAGTTTATTGATTGATTCGAACATATATTTTGAAACTTTATAATACTATTTCTAAAAATAAAATAAAAAAATAATTGTTGAACATTATCTTTAAATATATAATTCTCAAAAAATAGTTGACCAAAATAAGGATCGCAAATTGCATGGACAATAAGGTCTAACATCATGTTTCTTTTTTATTTATTGTTTAAGGTCATTTTAAAATCTCATTTGACAATATTAATTATAAAGTCATCTGTTTACTAGTTGCCTCATTCACACAACTATGATTTAGAATTCTTCTATGACTGCAAAGGAATGGACACTGTTGGAATAACTGGGAACATTATAAGTGACTGACTTAAAATTAAGGTTGCGTTCAAAAATTAAAACACACAATTATATTCTTAATTTTAAAAGATTTTTTTTTTAAATTTTTATATAATTATTGTCTATATAGAATTTTGAGAACGAAAAATGATCTAAAATATCCTTGAAATGTTGAATTTAATACAAAAATATCCCGTGTCAATCTTTCGGTTCTAAAACATCCCCGAGGTCAACCTATTGGCTCTTAATGCCTTTATTTTTAACAACTACATTTTAAAATTTTAATAAAAGGTATCATTTGTTACATGTCATGGTTTTATTGGTGTATTTTACAATTAATTTAAATTAATTAAATCTCAACCCAAACTCAAATCCACCTAATAACTTCATACCCGTCCTGCCTAAAAACCCATTAAACAAATTAAAAAATATCTTGATTCCCATATGATAAGTTAATAAAAAACCTTACCAAGATATGAGCTTTGCGAAACGTTCCGTCGTCGGTATGAATGGTCAGCGATGAGTGCCTACAAAACAAAGCCCAGGGTGGTCCCCGGGGTAGTTCTCCGATGCTTAAGTCAGTAAGCAAATAATCAGAGATTTCCAAGAAATATGTAGTAAGTAATATTTTGAGCGTACCTTTTCTCCTAATCTTACCTCTGCTTTTATAGGAGGTTTGCAGTTAAGGTAGGAGTTAATTCTTACGTGATCTCCGGCCTTGATGGTTATGAGCATTGATGATCATGGGCATTGATGTTCATGGGCGTTATAATCTTCGTAACTCCCCCCTATATTCAGGGTGGCACCTTCCACGTTCGTATTCTCCTCATAGCATTAATGAGGTGGAATATTGGGCTATTCCCAGCTGGTTGGACTTTGGGGGTTAGTTTCTGGCCTGCCCTG
This sequence comes from Withania somnifera, assembly GCA_039654485.1. Taxonomy (NCBI): domain Eukaryota; kingdom Viridiplantae; phylum Streptophyta; class Magnoliopsida; order Solanales; family Solanaceae; genus Withania; species Withania somnifera. The sequence continues at coordinate 12,006 of JBDJHY010772003.1, read as the reverse complement.
TTTAAGCTCAGAGTTGGATCACGTGGCCCAAACGAAGGAAATGGGCTGCATGGCTGTTCCTAAAGCGGGTCTATCCCTTTCAGGCCCAACGTGAGTCTATTCTCTTCAGGCCCAAAGAAATTGGGCTAGAGCTAGAGTATCTGTACTCTACATCTAACAAGTGGTGCAGTTCTTCTAGAGATTGCCATGAGTAGGGCTGCCAAAATTAACTCATATAATTATAATTTTTTTTAAGTTGTTTGGATTTGAACGAGTTAATATCCTTTAATTTTATTAAATGGGGTTAGTTTAGCCTATTAGTTTAGTTTATTCTAAAATTGAGTTGATATATAAAAGAATTACGTCTAAATATTTTTAAAAAGGCATTTATATTTGATATAGTCATAATATATGAATTTTTTTATTAGGTTTTTAAACAAATTATAATTTTTTTTTGAATTTAAAACTTAATAGATATTGAACTGGTTGAATTATAATCTATTTTTAGCTCATTTCAATTCATTTTGAGAATTACAAATCAGTGTAATCCATTTATGTGACACAGCTAATCATGAGTTCCCTTTGCCATTTGGTGAAGCAGAGATTATTAGAACTATTTTCTAATTAAATGTAGTATTCTCACAGTCCTAAAAGAAGCTATCAAGAAAAACTAACACACCTTACTAATAGTAATAATTAAACTATTCATTAAGAGATCGTCTTTGCTTTTCATTTTTTTTTAATTTTTTGTGTAATCGGTGATATTTGCTGTTCTTAAGACATCTTATGACACATTAGCAAAGATAACATTAATAAATGAAGTGGTATGCATCTGTGGTTTTATAGGATTATTTTAAGGATTTGAGTCCATGATATTTTAACTCACCCAGTTATATTTTTAGTTGATGATTACTAAACCAAAATAAGTCAGGGTTAATTTTTTATATGATCACTTAACTGCTTTGACAATAAGCACATTTTTGCCCAGATTTCTCCTATTTAGGGATGATTGATGGTATTTAATTTTTATTTCTGCTAATCTTAATGAAAATTCCTGGTCTAAAGTACCTATTTACATGGAAATGACATAGTTAAATTGACGAGAGAGGTGAAGAGGACGAGTTTAAATTCAAATACTTGTAGTTAAGAGTGTTTTATTGGAAGTAACAACAATAATAGTGATAACGCTAAAGTACAAAGTTAGGAGGCTACTTCTGGAGTTTTTTCGGTTCCTGTGATGATGCCCGAGAGTTGAGATTCTCTATCCTAGAGAACAAGACAATCGTATACGCAAAGCTAACAACTCACAAAGTAAATGGTTATTGCTTTCTATAATACTCAGGCTCCTAGTTACAACGTGAATGAAATTGTTTATTTATGAATGTGTTTTCTTGATGTTTTTTTTTTCAAGTTGCAGTATTTTCTTTTAAAAATATTATATCTTTTATTTTGAATATAGTGTTTTAGGAAGAAGAAAAAAAAAAAGAGTTCATTTAATTTTTGAAAGAAATTTAATTTTTTTTATTAATCTCAAACATGAAAAAGGAACAAATTTAAGATTTAAAAAAAATTAAAGTTAAAATTCCGTAATGTCTCAAAAAAGGTGGTTAAGAGACATCGAAAATATTCCTAATTGAATTATGCTTTGTATTATTTTAAAAATATTTGTGTTGTATTTATTGTAAAACTGTGTTGAATTCCTTTTGAAAATGGACCCTTTTTGAGATAAATCCTGTTTTGAAGAACACGTGTGTGTATATATATATATTTATAATAGGTTCCAGGTAAAGGAATACTTATAGCCATTAGAAAACTTTGAAGTGCCCTAGGCAATAAAATTATTGATTTTATGTTATTTTTTGTTTGCCTAAATCACTTATTACCAGTGGAAAGTAAGATAATGAGACTTTGAAAACATGAACATTTTTAGTATTTTAAAATTCAAGAAGTGGGTTCTCGTACACCGATTATAATGGCCATACAATATCTGAATACAAGAGGAGAAGAAAAGAAATTTCTTGGGCCATCCGGGCCCAATAGTCGTGAAACTGATGCATGTGGATTTTGAGCCCATCGAATACGTGCAGAGATCACCGAGGACATGCAAAACAAAGTAAATCCATTAAAAATGACATAAAATAATATAAGAAAATTAAAACAACACATTATTAATATGAGCAGCCCAAACAATATTCTAAGGAAAGCATAGCAACCAGAAAACAACAACATCATTAGCATTAAGGCCAAAAATGAAATACAAAAATTAAATCAGTGGCCCACTGCAATCCAAATTTCAGATCCCAAACACAAACTAAGGCAGCATAAATTGTCTCATATTAAGCTAGTTTAATTAACTCATATAATCAACAGGAATGCTCAACAAGGATAATACCCGAGCACATAAGAGCACATATACATCATTCTTGTAGTTGTATGCTGAAGCAAATGTAGGATGAGTAGAAAAATAGCAAAGGGCACACATGGGTCGTGACACATATTATGTAGGCGACTAACTTCTAAAGTCAATAAAGCCTTTATATACATAACTAAGTGGGTTGTGAAACTGTGGGCATTTTCTATGAAGAGAACAAACATTGAGTCAGGTAGGGCATAAACCTTTTCCAATTAAGACATGAGCGCACTGAAAGTTGGCCTAGCTAAGGAACTAAACATGCCAGGCAAGGAGAACATGTGAAAGCTGAAATATACGTATGTTTATGATAAGTAAATAAGAATATAAGAGAACTGAGTAAGTAAGTCATATGGACATAATAATAAGGGAAGTAATGAAAATCAGTTTTGAGCACATCAAATCTACAACATGACAAGTTACAACTAAATATAGAAGCAAGCATTAACGCTTACATGATAGATGAAATGAACTCCTTAAGTTGAATCACATAATTTACATTTCTAATCCCTAGATTAATTGTATAAATAGATGTACATATTATCAGAGGAAGCCAAGCCAACAACAACTTCTCTCTAAAATTTCCATCTTTGTAAAACATCCATATATTTTCAATAAATTAAATTATCATTTCATACATATGGAGCAGCAATTACCGGAACAGGTATATCTTTTTATAATTATGTTTAGCTAAATTATTTAATTCCTGTTAATCATATATTATATGATATATTTATGTTAATTGTTATAAATTAAGATTATTCATATCTTATATTACTGATTTGCTAGCATAGGAAATAGTGGAGAAAACTTCCAGAACTAAGCCTACCAGAGTGGGAAAACCGAGAAAGGCAAGGAAAGCCGTTATAGGGTTAGTACCGAATTGTTGAGGTATTGTTTAGGAAGATAATATCCAGGAAAAGTATGATGCTAGTAGTGATCAGGAATAAGAAAATGAATACCTTAGTTAATAACAAATTTGCATAAGTAAATCATATTAGATATGGGAAACAGGAATGTTTAATTCAAACTAAACAGTAATAAAAAGATGAATATGTCGATACCACCTATAATAATATTAAATAATAATTACTTTGAAGAGACATATAAATATTTAATATTCTACATTTTAAACCATATACCCTTAGAAATAAGAAAAATAATATGGGAAAAACTAATACAATATGAAGAGACAGAAATTAACAACCTAATTAGACAATCTTATGATGATATAATACCAGAATTTAATAATAATATAAATGATATAGACTTACTAGATTCAAATTATCTAGATACTGATTAGACCCTTAAATTTGAACCAAGCATACCTATTAAACATTCAGTCTACTGATTACAATGATGCATCCTACTCAGGTGAGATAGCAAATAGTTTAGGCATACTTGTCATATATTCGATCAATACCACTTCTACTGAAAAGAACGCGCCACTTAGAACTGACTCAAGGAAACAAAGAGAGGAGTGTGAGGGATGGGTTATAATGAAACCAGAAGCAAGTATTGCAGCAAATAGAGGGGTGTGAGAAGTTGGGTTATAATGAAACCAGAAGGAAGTATTGCAAGGCAAGTTACACATGGATTCAGTTATCATATAAATCAAAAATAGGCACAGGCAAATGTAAGACACTGAAATGCAGCATATTTGGACTAGGTAAAAATATGAAAGCATTAACTGAATCATCAGGTATATATATATGCTTAGACCATGAATTTATCAAAAACTATGCCAAACAATAACCTACAGGTGGTCTAAAGCAGCATGATATGTAAGATCTCATACGCATAATGCTAGATAAGCTTTTCATATCAAGGCTCCTCGCTGATTGGCAGAGTAAGGCAAGTAAGTTTGAGATTAACCAAGAATTTAGAAAAAATATTAGGCAGAAGAAAAAGAATCATGCTTTACTAAAAACAGGAGATCAGGCAGCTGAACACAGACTTATGTTAATTTGATACGACAAGTGAACTAGTTCAGGACTGGTCTTGATTGAAGATTAGATAGGTAGAGATAAGACAGGGAAAGCAACTTATAGACAAGTGGTTTATTTACTGATTAGGGTTACAAGCATGATCATGAACGTCTCAACACTCAGACAGGAACCATAACCAAGAGAAAGAAGAAGCTATTCGGAGAGAAAAAAAACAAGACCCTTGTAAGATAAAGATGAAGCTTAAACTTCAGACAAGTTCCATTCACATCATTAGTTAACAACCACTTAACCATATCATATATAACTTCATTAACTAAACGGTTAGCTTTAGGCATAATGCATAAGGAAGACATCTACTTCTATTTCTATTCAAAGTATTTTGCCAGATAAGAATTACTAATAGAACAAGTTACTCTCAGGCAGGTTGTTAACACATTGGTTATAGAAAAAACATGTGAACTCAATAAATCATGTAATTATATTATCTAATCCTATAACATTTTTTCAGCAGTCAATCTACTCTACAAAAAAGGATAAGAGATAGGACAATCATGTACAGGGATCATGTAATCTTCAATCTAAGCAAAATTCACTAAATAAATTAAATTGGCAGAGACAATAGGCATATAAAGAGAACTTAATGCATATCATTATTATCAGATGTCATCCAATAGAAATAAACATACATAAGGCTACAAATTCTAACATGAGGTTATACCATTACAGTCAAGACGCAACTGACCTAGCCTAGACTAATCATCAACACACTAATCTATTGTCTACCTTATCATACCATGTCAAAATTGAAATAAATAAAAATACTAACCAGACACCACATCATCAATCAACATATTTAAGTTATTCAACAGACCCACAACATTTATAATGATTAAGAAAGACCCTTTTAAAATAGTGTACAGAGAATACAAATATATTATGATACCAAAGATAGATAGTGCTAACTATACTCACATGATTCAAAACATTTGACTACTTATCTTTATAGACCTCAACCATGAAAGATCAAACAGGTGGTTAGGACAGAGTAGGCATGCTTGATCCGAATTATAGAAACATGACCAACATTTAACTTAGACTAAACAACAACTTTAGACACCTAAAAACATCAAATTAGCATGTTATGGGGTATTAGGAATAAGGACTAGTCTAAGGAATGTCTTAGCTCATAATCATATGTAGCACACAACAGCTAAAGCTTTTTCAATTAACAAGTAGACACTGACCAACATTTCAGCTTTTCATAAATGCACCATCATTACATATAACAGACAGACACAAGGACTGTATTTCACTTATGAATATGCAAATTAAGGATCACAGAAATAAGCAGGACTAGACAGAAGTCGTGCAATATATAGGCAACAACCAGGTTCAGAGAGATAAAATTTGAAAAGAAACTAATAGACAGGCAAAAGATAGACATTCTACTTCAGTAATCAAGTCTAAATGAATATACCATTTAAAGAAGATGCATATAATCATGCAAGACCAATTTGAACACAGGCAGGTAAACATGCTAGATAGAAACACATTCACACATAGGCAGTTATAGGTCTTATTACTTTAAAATAAAATCTCTTTGCAAACACCCAAACCAGTTCTACAAATAAGACTTTAAGTACCATATTACCACATCCAGTGAACCAAATATGAATCTATGAAAGCATAAAATGAATCAATTTTCGGTTAACACTTTAAGGAAAAAAATACCTTTGATAATAGAATTTGCACAGGCATTACATGCCCCTATGTCCCTCAGCCTTTTAAAACATACACCTTTGGATTCCTAGGAGGTAGTTTGAACCCCATATCACACTACACCCCTCTTCTTAGGCGTTCTCATAAGATGTCAAGTTAATGGATAAGTAAATGAGATTTCAACATCAAGCTTTTCCCATTAATATCTTACAAGTCTTCTCTTTCATCTTTCATTCACCAGGGTTCCTTATATAGGATAAAAGAGGGATGAAGTAAATAAGATAAAAACTTATTTACTTCTAATTTTCAGACAGTTTTGAAACCAAAAAAACTTTCATAAACAATTTAACATATAGACCACATAGGGGACTGATTTAAACATGAATATGGGTTGGGTTGAGGGAGCTTAATTTAGGACTTGAAGGGTGTCAAGAAGGTCATATTAAGACCAACTTGGGAAAGGGGATGAGTGGCATAGGATTACTTTCCCTGCACTTCAAATACTATAGGCAACCTTTATGCGGTACTTGTTATTTTAAAAGAAAGAAAACACGTAAAGGGGGAGGGCATACCTTTTGTGTTGCAGGAATCAAAGCCAAAGTAAACTGAAAATCGACCTGAGATTCCCTAAAACCAAAGGAAAAAAACAGAAACAGCTCATTAAGCCTACCATACCCCTTAGAAGGTTAAAAAATCCCCCTTAAGAGAAACACTCCAAGGGTAGAGGCTTCGCCCTGATTTTACCTTACTAAGCCTAAATTTAGCTAGAAGAAAGCTGAATTGGTATCAATTTCATCTAAAGCAATGAAGAACAACACTACAAAACCCAAACACCGCCTTAACTATTCCATTTTTAGCCTAAAATCAATATTAACTAGGGGGGAAAAAGCCTTAGACCAACTGAATATAGAAATCGAGATCCTACTACCTTAAATTTTTCTTCTCTTTTTTTAAATCTTCACTCACTAGCTGCTTACTTCTTCCTATTCTTGCTCTAACAGATACAGGGGGTTATATAAGACCCTAAAACTTTGGTAACAAGCCGATTTTGGGGGGAGCGGAAAGAGATCATAAAGCCTAGAAATTTGAATAGGGGAAACTATAACCCTAGAATTCAAATTCCCAAATCTCAATGCTTAAAACAAAAGGGTTTCGTATTGGAATTCATTAGGGGGGAACAATCAATAGCCAATCATTGTCCTTCCATATGTACAAAATCGTTTTAGAAAGCAAAGATGTGAAATACCTCATCCATAGAGAATCGACCCCTTCAAAGAGGAAGGACGAAGGTACAACGAGTAGGGAGTGAAAGGCTCTTATTGTGCCACGTAGGTACAAGACGACAAGGTAGGAAGTCCTTCTCGAACACACAACAATAATCGGAGAAAGGGAAGGTAGCAATACTACTGCGGGTAGGGGGGATTAGAGAATGAAAACATAATTACGGGTCGGGGGATTTAGAAGCTGAAGTCAGTCGGGTCGGGGATTTTGGTTTGGGGCAAAAGAGAAAAACATTAACAAAGGATGGGGCTGGACGGGTTGGGAAAAAATAAGAGGGAAAATGGGTTTTTATATATGAATATATACAAATTGAACCCAAAATAAAAGAAATAGAAACATATATTTATGTTAATCAAGAACATGTATTAATAATAAACCTGTTTGATTAGATTATTAACTATTTAAAAAATGAATTGATTTATTTTAGACATTCGTACACCTATTATTAAGATAATGAAACTGAATAGGCTCACCGGCTTAATTCCCTCATTTTCTTGAAGTTGGTCGGTAATCGTTTTAAGCATCTTCTTTCTCACATCGATAAGTCTGAGATTTCCTTTGAAGAAGAAGAAGATTTCATTCAGAGGTTGATTTGCTTTCCCGACTTATAGAATATATCCTTAAATTAGTTCATATCATAATAGAATACACAACGCCATGCTTGAAATTCAATATGATTTAAATAAAATATTAATTATAATTGTATACCCTATGTATATATGTAGTATATATATGTATACACTTATCTAATTTGTGCAAAAAAATTCTGAAAATTTTAATAAAAGTGAAAGAATGATTACTTGTGCCAATTTGTTTTCAAACCATCAATTTTTGAAATATCATATCAGAAAAATCTTTAAATAATATTATCTAATTAATGATCCAAGTTATTTTAAAATACAAGCTTTTAATTATTAAGTAGGGAAGGGTAAAAATCTAAGTGTCAAAATAAATAATCCCAAGAAAGATCGCAGATATATTCCAGTAAGCAAACTGATCCACAATCAAAGAATGTTGAAGAAAATCAAAATAATGTCAAAATCATATTTGTAACACCTGCAATGAATACCTCTACCTCTGATGGTTAAAACTGAGATATCTAACACCCTCTCGGTTAATTAAACAACGAGCAAGACCTATTATAATGACCAACCTCCCACACACAAAGAAACCTGACAAGTCGAGACCCGTTGAGATGAATTCAACCAATAAAGTAGTCCTTACAGCTCGATCGCTTTGAAAAGTAGTGAATTCCATCTCATGTTCCTACAAATCCTGATGAATGTAACCTATCGTGGAAACCATCCAAAATCATGCATACATCCTTATTATGACCTCCAAACCCACTCCTGGTATGCCAGAAGTTGGCGTTTTCTCAAGCCTGATGGCATGAATTCCAAACCAAATAATACTTTCTCATTACGATAAAGCTACTAAAGTATAAACAGATATCAAATCCATACAAACCTCAAATGTCTTGCTTCAACCACTACTTAGATAATCACACTAATGCTAAATCTTAGAGGAAACCCTCGATCACCTCACAATCTTTTTTATACCATGTTAATATCGCAAAGTGTGTATATAACTCATCATAATAGTTTGTGCTGAACCATCTTACCTTGAAAGGCCACTTTTTGAGCTCAAAGGATGAAACCTACACAAATTTTCAATCTGAGCCAAGATCCATATATGACGTCTTCTTTCTTCAAATTTCTATCTTTTACTAATCAGGCGAAGTCTTTAGGACTTTAAATTCTCAACCCAAACCCACGAAACCATTTGGACACCTTAAAAAATATCCAATACACAATTTTTTGATAACTCATCCGCTTCTTTTTTCCTTCAAATACCCATATAGTCTAACTTTTGCTACACATCCTTTCCATTAGTGTATCACTTCTTTTTCAGTACTAGGTATTGAGAAAATTCAAGAACAATCTTTACTACCAGTGAGAGAGTGGGATAAGTAGATAAGAGTTAGATTGAACCAAGGGCACTTGATAAGGAATCAATAAATAATTTTTTTTAAAGTCACCATAGTCTCTCGAAGATAAATAATAGACGTCTCTATATCAATCCGTGAGACTCTATTAGACTTGACTTGTATACAGTGGGACCTATGGACCTAGTAGTCTAATTCCAACTTGTCACGAACCAAAATCCTATCGTGATGGAACATATCCTTACAAACATAATTGTCAGCCCAAATGCTACAACAAGTGATAAAATAAGTACAAATGCAAATATAAGATAAAACAACAAAATGTTATAAGGTTTAAACACAAAAGCTTAAATATAACCCTAAAACCAGTTGTCCACTATTTACACGCTACTAATACGAATATTTATACAAATCAAGTCTAACTAATTCTTTAATAAGTAGAGACAAAGAAAATGTACTATAGGTGAGAAGTCATGCATTTGCAACTGGAATAGGAAGCTACCTCAGAAATCTCAAGAGAATATGCCCCAAAATAAGAATGGGTGGAGACTAAGGACGATCTGACACGACACCTACACAGAAGTGTAAAAAAACAAACGTGAGTATATAAACAACGATACTCAGCAGCGTCCTCGGCTGATACTAATATAAAGAGATGATGAGAACCTTGACAATCAACTGCCTTCCAATAACTACAACCTGTAACAGATATATCCAATAGCCCAACAATAATTTATGTAATTACAAATGAGTATAAATAACTACACCAACTCTCTAAATCATGTAATAGTTATAAAGTATCAAAAAATTCAATTTCTACAATAACCAAAATCATCAAAAAAGGTATCAAGTCCAAATATAAATCAGAAAAGATGGTATTTCTCAAATCATCAAAAAATCCCAATATCAATTCATCAATTTAGGTACCCGATCATATTCTCGATTGTACCTTTAAACCATATAGTCACTGGTCAGAGTCCAGATGTGTCTTTCTAATAATGTAGGAACCCATTCAAAGCCTATTCTATGACTATCCAATAACATAGATACCCATTCTAAGCCTCGTCTATGTCTTTCCAATAATATAGGCACCTGGTCAGAGCTTCGTCTATGCCTTTCCAACAATATAAACACCCGATCGGAGCTCCAGTTGTGTATTTCCAATAATTCGAAAACACAAAAATAATTCTATATTAATGTCAATAATTACACAATTATATCAACTAATTCAAATAAAAGTGGATATTTCATATCAAGGAGCAAGTATATCAGCCTCTCTTAGGTAATTATCAACAAATCACCAACTCACTTCAACTAGCCAATACTAGCATCACAACAAAATATCAATACATCATAGTCAAGAAAATAGTATTATTTTAATTCTAAAAATTCATGCCTACTCAAGGCATCACAAATAATAATCAACAAATCAAATCACCAAATTCGTAATTGAACACAATTTACCAATTAATTTACTTTGTATTTAGCCCACATGCTTGACACCGGTAACCGGATGAATCCTCGTCATTTTCCCATATGATTACCTCCAATGTTCTCATTTCTCCCAATTACAATCAACTAAACAAGAAAGACATGCAACACTCTATAATAAAACCATGGAACCTCAACTTGCCTTAAAGAGGACAAAAACCTCAAGTCAAAATCATTCTCTTCTGAACGATCCTAATCCATAAATAAAAGTTCTACATAAGAAAATAGACCTATGAACACTCATACCATATATTAAAATTGGATCTAAAAAGTTGTTACGGTCCAAAAATTGAATTATGATGGCATCTACATCCCACCTGCAGACAATCCTAACCCCGACCCACAGAAAATTAGGACAAGCCAGTATCAAGTGCCAAAAAAAAAAGAAAGGAGAAGAAGAAGAGAATAGATATACATGAGATGAAATAACTCCTAAAACCTGGCATTGTGGATGTAGAGCATATATACACATAACAGTAAAAATAATACAACCCATACTGGGTCAAAAGCTATAAAATATCTATCTAGAATCCAACTGGGACACTTTGACAATAGAAGGAAAATTGGTTAGCATAAACATCGGCTGCTCACCATGTCTCCTGAAATAGTATTGAGATAAGTCCCACGATCATGCTCGCCCTACTGACTGGTGCTAGGAACTACGTAAAAAAGATGTAGAAGTGTAGCATGAGTACCAAAACAACAGGTACCTAGTAGGCATCATAGGCCGACCAGGAAAAGTAAGCATAAGCAAAGTAAAGAGCAATCATATAAAAATAAGGTAAAAACAGGTAATTGACAACAAAAAAGAGATAACTGCATTAATAGCTATAAGTACGGTAAAGGATTAGCTATTAGCGTATGCGCAGCATCAACTAATAAGTATGAAGGAAAGCTAACTATCAGTGTATATCACACAGAACCTGGGGAACAAGCCAATCATAACCAAATATAATACTTACTTAGCACTCCAACATAACCAGCATAGGAAAGGACCAATAAGAGAAAAGGAGCATAGGGAATGTAACCACTAAACATAATAGTAACTAAGGAAAAGTAAGTAATAGATAACACGGAAGAGTAGCCATAAAGACTAGATGCAATGTAATAACCCTCATGGTCATTTATGATAAATACATGACGTTTTGCAATCTAGAGTATTTCGGTAGTTGTCCTAGGTCACTTATGACTTGATGGGAACGACAGTTCGGCTCCCTGGAAACTTGGTTGAG
>JBDJHY010771895.1:0-15423 GCA_039654485.1 Withania somnifera | reverse complement strand
GGTAAGAGTGTGTCTATGGAAGAGAAGCCTTGAACAAATCTATGACAATCCCAGCGAGACCAAAAAACTTTGGATATATGACAGAGAGGTAGGTCTATCCCAACTACGGACATAATTAATCTTTTGGGAATATACTCGAATACCCTTATTAGAAATCCATATGACAAAGGAAGGAAATTGATTAAAGCCAAAAGTTACACTTAGAAAACATAGCATAAAACTGATGTTCTCTAAGGGTCTAAAAGAAGAACTCAAAGATGGTTTGCATTCTCCTTATCACTTCTTGAATAAACAAGAATATCATTAATAAAGATAATCACAAATAGGTCCAAGTAGGGCTTGAAAACCCTATTCATGAGGTCTATGAAAGCTGCAAGAGAATTAGTAAAACATAAATAGATGAACCTAAACTCAAAATAGACATAAATAGTACAAAAAATTATTTTTGGAATATCTGACTTTCTGACCATAAGCTGATGATACTCTGAACGAAAATAAAACTTAGAAAAATATATAGCACCTTGCAGCTGATCAAACAAGTCATCAATCCTTATAATTGGATAGTTGTTATTGACTTTTACTTTATTCAAAAGATGGTAATCAATGCACATTCAGAGGTAACCCTCTTTCTTATGCATGAAAAAGGCAGGAGTACCAGAAGGAGACATATTTGGATGGATAAACCCCTTGTCTTAAAGATCAGTAAACTGGTCCTTTAACTATCTAAGCTCAGGTTAGGCCATCCTATATGGTAGAATTAAAATAGATTTATTTCTTGGAACAAGATCAATACCAAAGTCTATCTCTCTATCAAGAGGACATCTAGGTAAATCCTTAGAAAACACATCAAGAAACTCTTGGACTATAGGGACAGATTGAAAATCAGAAGTCCCGGACTCAGTGTTGAAATTAAACCAAATGAATAAGACAACCCTTTGAAATTATCTTTCTAGCCTTCAGATAGGAAATAAACATACCCTTAGGAACAACTCTACTCCCTTCCCACTTAAGGAAAGGTCTATTTGGAAACTAAAAGCTGACAACTCTAGTTCAACTGTCAATAAAAACATGACATGAATGGAGAAAATATATGCCTAGAATAATATCAAAGTCTACAAAATCTAACTCATGCAAATCATCAAGAGAAACCATCCCCAAAACAAAAATGGGACCAATATAATAGACTCTCTCAGCTAGAGCAACATAACCAATAGGTGTAGAATTAAAGAATGACTCAGATAAAACATTAGGATCTATACCAAACTATCTAGAAACATATGGATATATAAATAAAAGAGTATCTCCATGGTCTAACAATTCATATACATCCACCTCATAAACTCTTAGCATACCTTTCACCATATTAGTTGACTTCTCCTGATTCTGAAGAGAACCCAAAGAATACAAATAGTTTTGGAATTGGCCTCCATCGGTGAAATAATATCACCATGCTAAGGTTGGTATGATACTAGAGCTGCTTCTAGGGTAGTATGTGGTCTGGCACCACCGTGACAAACTGCGGGATGATCTCTCTATTTATGACCTGGAATCCCACACGAATACCAATTATTTAAAGGACAATCACAACGGTTATGACCTTGATGGACACAGCCAAAAAAATATTTTCCCAACTTTACACTAATGGTTCCTTCCACACTTCCAACATATAGAAGCATTACCCTACTAAACGAACTAAGCTGTCTTGTTTTGTTGATTCTTTGGATGTCTAAAAGATGAGGAGGCTAATCCCCTAGAAGCCTATTATCGCTACTATTGTCTCGACCCATCAAACTTAAAATGACTAGCTCTATAAGGACTAGTCTTAGCCCTCTTACTCTGTGGACTCTCTCTATACTTAGACTTATCCTTCACTATCTGCTCAAGATAAATCATCAGTATCAATAGTCAACATAGTTGTTCTCCCCGCCTAATCAAATAAGTATAAAGACCATACTTGAACATATCCATCCTGGTATGCATATCAGCAATCATCTTAAGAACATACCTTATAACTTAGAGAACTTCATACTATACTCAGTCACAGAAATGGATCCCTTCTCCAAACTTAGAAACTCACGAATTGTGTCTTGACTCTTCTCTCTCGAAACAAATTACCCTATAGATATAGTATAAAACTTTTCCCAAGATGTTGGAACAACTCCAACTCTCATATTTTGCCTCGTTAAATCACACCAAGAATTGGCAGTATCCTTCAGCTAATAAGATGCCAAGTCAACCCTATCTACATCAATAACTCTCTTCATATCACAAATCCGATGAACCTTTTAATAAAGTTTTCTGGACCATACATATACCTCGAATCATGAAACTCCAGAGGACTCAACCTCAAGAACTCCCCCACCCTCACAATTCTAGTAACAAGAAAATTTAGCTGAACCACGGGAACCTGGCTGTTGATTTTGTTCCATTACTGATCAATCCTTCATATGCATTATGTTGTCTAACTATACGATGTTGATGCCTTTTGGTAGATTTTGTTGCTCAGGAGATGGTGGATCCAGGTTCTACTTGTATCTGTTCCCAGTCTGGGGAGCTGATCGTCATGGAGGCATGATCTAAAATGCATAAAGCATGAGTTAGAAAGAGGAAATATCTCAGAGTTGAACTCCAAAGCATCAAATAAAAATCAATAGAGGGAAACTTTAAACATTATGTGTCCTCCAAAAAATAGATGTGCTGCAGTCACACTAATAAATAAGATTCTACCTAAGATTGGCTCTCAGACTTAACCTAGGACTCTATGAACCTAGTACTCTAATACAAAGCATGTCGCCCCCCGAGTTCGCCCCCTTGGAGTGATTGACATCCCCAGCTACTAAGTTTCCCTATAAGACTTGGAAGAACCACTTGGATTATGTATATCTCTGCTCACACCACTCAGTGGAAGAAATAACAATATTATCAAAAGAATAATGGGATCCTCATATTAATTAATAAATAGTATCAATGAAAGAATAGATAAACTCAATGTGTAAACCATATTTCTTAGTCTGAAAGCCTCTACTAGATAAATATAGACTATTACATAAGAGTTTACTAGCTAGTCTCTAACAAATAAAATAATAAATAATAAAGTTAAATTCCAAGATCTAGATAAACAAAATAAAACAACTCCATAGATTTCTGTCAGATAAAGTGAGGAATAATCAATCTTCTAAGAATGCAAGTTATGTCAACGTCGAATGTCCATTTGGTTGCAATATCTTCATGGGGGTTAACACATGAAACAAGTATAGAATCAACACATAAAACATGTACTGAGTACGTGAGAGGGTGCAAAACAGGTTATAGAATAAAATGATAAGTACCATGAAGTGCATGAATAGTGAATATCAACTTCAAATCTAACGCAAAAAAGAAATTAAGTAATTTATAATGAAAATGATTAAAATCTTATATCTTAAGTAAACTCATCTAAAACGTCTTAACTCCTCAGTTTTTAACAAAAGATAATACTTAGTTAAAAACAAGCTTTTACTTTATTCTTTTAAAAATTGTCATTTTTCTTGTTTTTATAAATATCAGACGTTGCTACTCTGTGTTATATAATGAACATAGGAACTATAGGAACTCTAGTGGTAGTCTGCATATATCCCCATGTATAAGGCCCCTCATATCTTGCCGAAGGGTATGAACACTATAGGAACTCTAGTGGATCAAACTAGACTATTAGGTACAACTGAGTGATACCAAAACTAATATAAATATCATCCCTATTTTAGGTTACGTAGGTTGGGTTACAAGGGCCTCTGGCTACCCTCTTGCTAATACTCCTCTTATAAAAATATAATTACTTCTGTTCACTCTCAATTATTCACCTTCACAGTTCCGAGACTAGTGCATTTTCCCTTTCTAGGAAACCCACTAATCAAGCTATCACATCTATCAATTACCATTAATTGGGTAAATATAATCAATTATGACTCTTTATTAACATTCTACTACTCATCTTATCATTTTAATGATATATATTAATACTTTTATTCAACTGGGCCTAGTTTCCAAAAGCTATTCAATTTAATCATGCTTCATTATTTCTGTTTAACTAGGCTTAATTATCAAAAATAGTCAACTTAGATATGCTACAACTTCATACTCGAAATCATGTTGCGAAACTAAAATTCTCAATCCAAGTCTTAAGAATAAACTGGAATATAATCATCAATTCTTACCTCAAAGCTTCTTTCTTTTACTTCAATTTTGATAATATGATAACTCATCAGGACTTTAATAATTAAATAATAATTATGGAAATCTCACGATTCTAACTCAAAAACATCAATTTAAATCATTACTTTAGGGAATCATAGTCTAGAGAATTAAACAATAACCCTTGCATGCTTCTACATCTTCAAAACCTTATTTAGAAAAGAAATTTTTTTCACAAGGATAAAAGGAGTCCTTGTTGAAAGCCCGCCAGATTAGAAGAAATTTTATGGTAAAAAACTCAACTATCAATCTACTACAATGGAGTCTCCTTGAAAAACCCTAGTTCTTTCATCTTTGGAGAGGTTTGAAGAAAAACCCTAGCTTGATTTGATTTTGCTAAAAGATTAATGAATTAAGTGTTTATAGTATTTATATTATTATGTTTAGATGCTAAAACATCATGTACTAAAAATTCAAAAAAATTCAAGTAATACCCCTCATTAGACATACTAGAAAGTTGCCAAAAATACTTCACGACTCGTGAAGTGCACTTCACTGAGTCATGAAGTAAGATTTTTTCACTAGAAAAGCATCCTAAAACCATAATTCAATACTATGATTCATGGTACTCAACTCTGCGGATCATGGTGGGTTTCATACAAGAGGGACATAAGTTTTTGTTTTTCAGCTTCAATGTCACGATTTGTCAGTATGGGTTGTACTATGGAAGAGTATGGTCGTACTATATGTATAATGGAAAGTTCACAGAGTTTTATGAAGCCTGGCAATACGACTCTCATCATGAGTATTACTCTAGCACACCATGAATCGTACTAAACGAAGCCAGGAGTCGTACTATGCAACTTGGAACATCTCACTGCTGGACAATCTTTGGTAAATGGTCATAATGTTTTATAAAAAACTCTAAATAATACAAGATTTATTACGCTAGAAAGTAGGCTTAAATTAATTTCTTTAAATAGGTTATGTATAACATAACTCATTATAGATCAAAATATATATCCATTTAGAGTTGACCTAGGCATGAAGTAACATCAAAACTAAGCTTATTGAAAGAACCTTGAACTCAACTTTGTATTTAAGTTTTACCACTTCAAGCACTCTTACCACTTAGGATCATCAAGGACCAATATTCAAGGTGTTATACATGAGTGTTCATCCACATGATAAAAAGTCCCTTTTCGAAACTTAAATAAGAATAGACCAAAACATGAACGGTTTAAGAACATTGATTATACTAGAATCAATACCCCTAAGCACAAGACTTTATTCAAGAACCTAAACTATAAGGTGCACCATAAAGGGTATGATACCCAAGAAATCCTACCTATTAAACAAGTGTGAATGAGATTTCACCAATCACTACATTAATGTTCTCTCATAATAGAAATCCTAACAGGGGTGAAAAAGAGTTCCTATTTATACTCCTAAGATTTGTTATAAAACCTTGTAGTCCCAAAAGTGAACTAAAAAGGCTCCCAATGTTTTGGTCCTTTAGATATGGTGGACCATCGCTTAGTTGGACATATAATGGTGCCAAATGAATTATGCATTGCAAAAAAGGACTCCATCACAAAATTATACTTTGAACACACTATGCATTTTATAAGCAACAACCATTGCCCTTTCGGATCACTAATGTATCCAAATTGATTTGTAAGTTTTCATTTGGTTAGTTAGACTCAAAAATAGGCAGTAAAGTGATTCTTTATTTCCTTGACTTATCATTTGGTGGTTCCTTTATCGAATGCGTTCTTGATCCCTTAATCTATGTTTCTCACTTATAGCTTGGATTGAACTTCAATAGGGCCTTCAAACACCCTTGAAATGATCTTCAACAAGTGTTTGATTTCCCTCCTCGTAGTTGATCCTCCAACATTAGCTAATATTTGCTATGGTTAGAATTATGTCATGCGTGCATATATCATCCTCATATTCTTCGTAGGATTCTTCCTCAAATCATAAGCTAAAAGTATCATAGAGAGACATGCAACAAAAAAATCCTCACGACATTGAGGCTTAGTGTTAGTTACAATAATCAATTACTACATCAAGTTTGGACACACTTAATTTACAACCAAGGATCAACAAGAACCAAAAATAGGTTTACAGTCCAATATAACAAAGGATACTTAGTTTCCCATAAACAATTATATTGTGTAAAATATAGACAACCAACAACACTCCAAAAACCAACACCATAAGCAAATGGATTCAAAGCATATATCATGGAATCAACAAGATATCTACTTGCACAGTTGGTTCTCCCACACATATATAATGTAATCTCAAATCCACAAGTGTCATTATTGATGAATAGGTAATAAAAAGGTTCTTTGTAAGACTCCTTCCCCAAATACAAGATAGATATTAAATGCATGAATATCAAGCAATCCACCAAAGATTGGGTCATGTAAGGATGAGGAAGTGATGGACAAGTAAGCATCACCTTCCATTTCATCTTAATTCTTTCCCCTGAGTAACTCTCATCTCATAGGGAGATATTTCCTATTTCGAGAGGATGGCTTTCTTACCTTAGTGGGTTACAAGGAATAGTATAGTACTCATGAACCATACCACTTTTAAAACTCACACTACTAGGGCCATCATTAGGAGTGACACTAGTACCAACTTCAAATAAAAAATTGTGCCAAAGGAGAGAGTAATCAACCATACATGAATAAGTAATGCATGAAAGTTCT
This sequence comes from Withania somnifera, assembly GCA_039654485.1. NCBI lineage: Eukaryota > Viridiplantae > Streptophyta > Magnoliopsida > Solanales > Solanaceae > Withania > Withania somnifera. The sequence goes on along the minus strand of JBDJHY010771895.1, from coordinate 8,530 downwards.
CTCTCAACAAGGAAAGCACCGTTATTTGAAGTTTCTTCAATAACATAATATCTATGAGAAAGATAAACAATAGAATCATCAACACAAGACTTTCTCATAAAGTGACTCTCATCAACATGGTTAACTACAACAATATTATCAATAATTGAATGTTCATTAGGTATAGAAATTCATTAGGTATAATACTATCTCCGTCAACTAATGACTCAAAATCAAGCACAACATAATCAATATCAGTAACACAAGATAATGTACCATATTTCACATCATGACTGTCGACACTAGGTACCACTAATGCATCTAGTCTCTCAACATGTACATTATCATTAGCTGGTAAGACAAATTAAGAATATAGGAGGACAAGCTACAAATAACATTTTGTTCATTTGGAATGATAAAAGGGTTGAGAGAAGTCGATGTACCTTTAATCTCATTGGAGGAATCTTCTATCTCAAGGGAAGAATTTTACCAATTCTTTCGATGGTTGAGTTCATTTTTCATGACGCTTAAGCATGGATTTTAGTGCATCCAACACTTCATCACCAGAAGATTATAATCCTTTCAGTGTTACTCTTGTACCTATATAAGACATTACAAAGAGGAGTACAAATGTTAAGGTTAGAAGAAATGCAATTTGAATACTGTTCAATTCAATCCTCAGAGGTTCAATGTATGGCTCCAAGTTTTTAGACATGGTTCTAGCAAGGAATGTAGAAAGAGAGTTTTCCCTCTTGACTCGAACAATTTATTGTACCACACTTGTGGACTTGTAGGCCAATAATGGTCGTGAAACCACCCAAATCCTAAACAAAAATAGTTACGCAATATTCAAAGGGAACCATTACCCCACACTTTTTATGCATTCACCTCAAGGTATGAATACCTTTACATGCTTTTCAACCAAGTATCTTACCTCATTGTAGTAAGGATTTCTTTTCACATCACAAGGTAACCTTAACCAATTAACAATCCAAGGGCTTAACAAGTTTTGCTTGGTATCGACTATCTAGGACAATAAAAGAAATCTAGATACCCTAGAATCCAAGGTAAGGCTTCAATACATGGTACTTGAAATAAATAGAGGCTTAACAAAATAATCAAACATGTTATTAATTAGAAAGTAACCTTAAAAATCACTCATGTTCACACATCTTAAAGTTATCCTCACAATTGGCTTGGCCAAATATATAAGTGGTCAATTAGGATGTTTTGAAAGGTGTTCAATCACTACACAACATTTGGAGTAGATTCTTGTTTTGAAGTTCAACTAAAGAACAACAACAAATACTGTACAAACAAACAAATAAACAGTGAAACAAAAATGAGGAAAATAGAAAATGGATTGTTATGGCAGAAAAAATAACATACTCAAAAACTAATTACTAACTATTCGCTAGTTAGTTTCTAAGAATCAACAAATTGAAACTATGAATAAATAGTTGAAATTAGAAATGGAATATAGGTATGAGTTTATATTATAGGAATTTGATCACCAATGGCTAACTTTGTATGTCATGTGAGTACTTCAATATGAAAAGGTTCTTTGAACTCGTCAAAAGTGGGTTAGAGCTCACCAACGAAACCTTAAGATGTTAGGAAAATTGGCGAAGTCATGATCTAAAAATGGCATATTGCCTAATAGATTTTTCCCTCGCCTTTTTTTAAATTTTATCTCGCCAAGTTGGTTACCAAGAAGCTGTGAAATTCGAAAATCGTAAATCCTATACAAGACAGTGTCGATCAAGTTATTACCTCACCAAAAATGACACTTAGATTGCACAAACTAGCAGCAACTCCTCCTGGACAATTCAGCTATGGGATGCCTATTTTGCACCTTGGCAGACTAATTTTTAAGTTCAATAATGTTGCCCTTAGGGTCTATTTCACCTTTTACACTTGAATTTCAAATTTTTGTGCTTGTTGTGGCCCCCTTTTCTACTTCATTTCTTGACTTGAGGATGAAAATCCTCCTAGGATAGCATATAAACACCATTTACTTTTACCTTTTAGGATCAATCAACCTCCATTTTATCAAGTTTCTCTTGGAAGATTTGAATGTCTTTCAAGAACTACAAGAGCAACAATGAAGAATATGAAAAATCTAATACCAATATGCCCAATCAAACTAACCTGAATTTTAACCAAGTTTTAGGATTATGATCCCAAGTTGTAAAGACATAACCTTCAACTTTTCAACCTCCAAACCATAGCTAAATTGTATACCTACTTTCAATCTCAAATTAATCAAACCTTCAACTCTAGTGAATTTTAAACACAAAACCGATGTGCTCAAACCTTGAACTTCAAACACAATAATTACTAGGGAATGCAAACTAGTACAACAAACAATAATAATGACAACAAACACACTCAAACACAACAAAGAAAAATCTTTTTATGGTAGATATTTCTACCAATTTTTTTGTTGTAACTTCACCAAAATCAAGACGTGATAGAAATCAAATCTAATCACGGATCTAATACTGTATGATGGAATTCTCAGTATGATATGGGAAAGCTAAACACAAACAAAACATAGAAAGTAATAAAGATACAAGGATAGATGGAATCACACCAATAAAAGACTCCAATAGGAAATTTAAGAGTATATTAAACTCTAAAACCTATTTTTGAATCAAACTACCAATATAACCCAAAGATCAATACAAATAAGAATCTATAGGCAGCTAAAGATTATATTATATACTAAGACCTCCTATTCTGAATTTAATGTAAGTATAGAAAATCAAATGAGAATTGACCCAGATATGAACAAGTTAATAAAAATGATTATATTGAAATCATTTCATGCCCTGAGCTCACCCCTGGATACGACAAGGCATCTGAAGCCACCAAATGGCCTGGAAGTACCCTTGGATCTAGTATATCTCTACTCACTCAACAGTCACTAGAGCAATAATATATATAATAATTCAATTTTTGAAAGCCACTACAATGCTGAGCACTTAGCTGTTAGGCCATATCCTTGCTATTTGTAGAAAAAAATGAAATACCTACCGAGTCCCATACTTTACTAAAAAGAATAAAGTAATAAAAATTGAATAAAATTGGTCCTAGATCATGATGACTCACAAAATTCTATGTCTAAAGCTATAAATATGGTCAACCAAAAATATTGGGATGGATGGTCAAATAAATATGGTAAAAGAATGCAAACACAGAGTATGCATTAGTACTTTAAATATACTGCTATGCAGGAAAGTAACAATAACATATATATACACACACAATATTCTCTATAATAATAAAAACATATAAAGTGGGCTATGCAATTCATGAATAAATCATATGCAGATCTGACTTGGGACTACAACTCCATGAATAAACAATGATATACAGGGCTACCAATTTATAATAAAACTTCATCTTTCAGAATATATGTAAAGATTACTTTGAAAATATCTCAGAATCAGTTTGAAAAAAAAAACAATTGAATACTCAATTAGACTCTTTCTACTCTAACATTAAATAAAGATGATTTTCCATAATCGACACATTAGGGGTGGACAACCCCAGAATCTAACATATTATCCTAATGATTGAGTGATACGAATATGGGTTAAAACAAAAACACAAAAATAAAGGATAGATAGAGAGATATCGAGATAGAAAGAAAGAAAATAAATTAAAAAAGGGTATATTAAACCCTAAACCCTATCATAAATTACAAGTTTAAGCACTGAGACCATACAAAAACCTCTAGGAAATTAAATCTCCTTGCAATTTTTGTTTTTCACAAGATAAAAAGTCAAGCCCACCAAAGTCTATTCATCTCCACCGAAGATATTTACAAAATCTTCAAGAGTCTTTAATTAATCAACATCAATAATCTCCAAAGGTAATAAAAAAACTACTATTTATACTAAATAGGGAAAGGGGGAAGGCGAGATAAATACAAGACTACCCTTAATGAATAAGGGCCTTGTTTGGAAACTTGAAAATGGCCTTCTTTGATGTGTATTCTCCTTTATATTAATTATGCCTCCAAGTAATCTTTCACATGTATGTTTGATCATTAAGGTACTTGAGAAGCTCAAAAGTGCCCTTAAAAAGGCTTTCCTAAATCCATGAGCTTGGCACTTCTTCAAGTATCACATTTTGAAAGCTAGTGTTAACCAGTTTCATATCATCCTTCCCTTCTTCAAAAGAATTTTTCCTCGAATCCAAACCTAGAAAAACCATAGGGAAAGATAAAATAAACCATACCTTTTGGAATGAGGGTTACAGTTAGAATTAATAAATCTATCAACATGTTATGCTTGCTCACTCTAACATATAACTAAGTATATATAACAAGTACAATGGATATGTAACCCCCACAAAAAAAAATATGTGGTTACCAAAAGAACCAACATTGGGTACAAATGGATATAAACAACATGGAAGAAAATTAAATAGACATCCACTTTTCTGGTTGCCACTTCTACTCGCATATAGCATACCTTTAGAGAATGAGTGTCATCATATGCAAATAGATATATAAAGGTTTTTGTTTAAAAAATCCATCCTCAGTGTCCCCAAATTTATGAAAACTATCCATTGCAATAGTGTCATATAAGCCATCAAGAAGAGGATCACACAAAGAGGAAGAAACAAATAAAGAGCAAACACTTTCTCCTCTCTCAACAAGTTCCTTACCTCTCGGTGCACTTCCATCTTCATAAAAAAGGTTTCCAAATTCGGGAGGAACATCCTCACACCATAGTGGGTTATCATAGAGAGTATAGCCCTTAAAACGAACACAATCATCTAAGCTCACACCACTAGGCATTTCACTAGGAGTGATATCATCATCAAATTCAAATAAGATATTATACTTAAGAGAGAGTTATCAATTAAAAAAAACAAACATCTGCATGTAAGTTCACTCTCAAAAAGACAAACATCATTGTTTGACGCTTCATTAAGCACACTATCTCTATGAGAAAGATAAGTGTTGCGCCGAAATACATATGCAAGTGTACACCATTGTAAAAGTAATATAGTCTCTTTTGAGATGTATATTGAACCCTTAGGGACTTAATAATATCGTGAATGAATATTGTAGGTAACTAAGCAACTATATGTAACAAAGTAAGAGATTTTATTTTATACTACTCTACTCCTTAACAGAAAGAAACACACAAGTGTAATCAATAGAGAAGACTATTCGGGGGTTACGATATTGCTTACATTCATGCATGATCTCAATTTATATAGAAAATTCATACTCCTTTAATTATTGATTTAGGGGTTAACCTTATGAATTAGGTATTTATCATCCTCTAATCAACTATCTATACCAACCTCACAACTACTTCATTGAGTTTTAATGTGATAATTTAGTGTAGGTGCATTATAGATATCATCCCTATTAAACCAAGTGAGTTAACTAAGTACAAGATCTTGTCTTAGTTGCAATTCATATTCAATTAGCTAACTCTAGCATAATTTGGATATGATATCACTCCTTACGCTCTCATTTTACTCTTCATATTCCTAGATTAATTCACTTTTAGAGTTCTAGATGTATCTAATGGTGGCAAATCATTAAAATGGATTCCATCATTAGCGTAAGAATAATTAATATAAGAATAAATACAATTGTATATATAAAACCAAGATTAGCAATCACGTATTCAGTCGTAACCCCAGAACAAGGATTTTTATCCACAAACACTCATAATACTACTACCAATAATCTTGTTTAACATAAAATTACAAGAATAAAGGATAAAATGTAACCCTAGGTTACTTTGTTTCCTTCTCCACTTATTTCCTCTCCAAAGTACTTTCAATTCTAAAAAAACTACTTTCATATTCGCCTAAAAAAGGGTTATATAGTCATCACATGGAATTATCCTTTTGGCCCAACTTAACCTAAAAAAGAAAAGTTTCTAGCAAAATAATAGGGGATCACTACATGAGCCTAATCGTGATAGCATCCTCATAATGTAGTGATCCTAATCGTGGTTAGCTTATTTCTGATCATATCTTCCTCACATAATCTCCAGTCATTCTGTCTTATACTTTCTCTTGGTTTTCATCCATGTAGGATCCAAATATCCCTTGAAATAGGTTAATTATGTGGGTTAGTGAAGGTAACAAATAGCAATCAATAAGACACTCTAACACATATAATTTCTCTAAAAACTAGGCTTATATATGGGATTTTAATGGTCTTAAGGCATATAAATATGTTTAAGATACTAAGGGATCTTATTTCCCAACCCCATACTTAGAATCAAGCACAGTCCCTATTTCACAAAACATAATAAAATGAGGCTAAAGAGAACTCCATGGTCATTCATCTTGATCATCAGGGTCTGATTTGGGAATTCAGCTCCTTCTCATTAGGGTCATCTTCATATTCACCTACCACAACAGATTTATCATCCATATCTTCTTCATCATCCAAGTCCTCTTGCACATACTCATCCTCGATGGGTACATCATCATTAGTGGGATCTACAGAACTTGGCCCAATCTTGCATATGGTCATGAAATGAGAGTTTATTGGATATTGGTGGTAAAGGGTGCTAATTTCCTCCTCTGAATAAGGCCCACCACCAATACACAGCTTCAGCATCTCATCTCCATATATGAAGTAAAAAAAGCTTTGAAACATAGCGTTCCACTCTTGGAGTTCAATTTCTGGCCTCTATCCCCTTTGGCCACCACCTTTCCTTCTAACACATCAACAACTTTTCCACTCTGAGGAAAGAAGAAGTCTTCAGGATTTCCTTCACACCTTGACTTCTCAGAAACCTAGTGATCATGCCACAAAATCTATACCTCCACCTAAAATGGTAACTTTTCCTTTTCATTGCACCTCTAATCACCCCACCAATATTAATCTCCATGCCCATCATTAAGGAATACACAAGGCATACCAGATAAAGTTTGGCCTTGGTTTAGTAATTAATAGGCATAAGGCAATGGTTAACAATCTTCAACAATCCGCAGGCTTGCTTGTTGAAATGTGAGAATGGGAGGGCAGTGTGGAAGCTCCCATATGCACTTCTCAACCATCTTTCTTGGAATTTTATGCCACAGAGAGTGTGGTAGATGTGTTGGTATGGTGGATGCTTCCACAAGTTACGAAAAGGTTCCATTTCTCTATTATCATTAGTATTTAAGAATATATTCACAAATGCATCATTCAACCAAAATGTGTGTCCCCTCACTTTGACTTCATCACTCTCCCTCAGGTACCAATTCTACCGGTAAATGACAAGCCTTCCTAAATATTAACCAATAAGGTCAAGTGTCAATTGGAGTTTTTCATGTGGTTCTATATGTCCAAAGGGCATCATCAAGCTTCCCAGCCCAATCCTTCCTTTGTGCATTCATAGTCTTTTGGAGAATTTTCTTGATCTCTTTATCTGACACCTCCACTTTACCACTAGTTTGGGGGTGATAGGAACTTGCTACTTTGTGTGTCACTCCATAATTACCCGATAGAGCCATAAATTAAGAATTGCAGAAATGCAACCCCCTATCACTAATCGTGATGTACCAAATCGTGTGAAGATATACTTTTTCATACACTTCAGTATTACTCTCACATCATTTGTAGGTAATGTTGTTGCTTCCGCCCACTTTGACACATAATCCATTACTACAAGCATATACTTGTTACCATGAGATGGGGGAAAGGGTCCCATGAAGTCGAAGCCCCATACATCAAAGATTTTAATTTCAAGAATATTATTCAGAGGCATCTCATGCCGTCTTGAAATTGATCCCATCCTCTAACATTGGTCGTACTTTCTAACAAAACTCATTCAATCTCTAAATAATGTGGTCCAGAAAAAGCCTTATTGAAGTACCTTATGTGTAGTATGCTTTCCTCCATGATGCCAACCATAAGGTGAAACACCTCTATCAAATTCTTTTTCTTTGTAGCTACGTGACTTATCCTTCATAAGTAGTTCATAAGTCTTTCTTAGAATTTGTCAAAAATGTAACCCATATCTCCTTCTAGCACACACTTTTTGATAAGCTGATTAGGAACTTTCTTGTACAATAATGATTTATCCGAAAAGTAGAATCTATAATCATAACTTAATCTCTTTTTCTGCTGACTAGTGGCTCCAAGTGGAAAGGCTATGCTCACTAACACATTCACTATATTCGCATACCAGGGAATTTTATATAGATATATTCATCAATTATTCATCCGAGAATTCCACTCTAATCTACCTTTGCTCCTCAATAGGTGAATGATTTTCCAACATAGATAGATGATCAGCAACTTGATTTTCACAACCCTTACTGCTATGAATTTTGAGATCAAACTCTCGTAGAAATAAGATCCACTGAATCAAATATGTCTTTGTGTCTTTCTTGTTAAATAGGTATTAGATTAGAGCATGATCCATATACACTATCACTTTAGTTCCCACCAAGTATGCCCTAAATTTTTCAAATGCATATATCAACACCAATATCTCCCTTTCAATGACTGTATAATTAACTTGAGCTGCATAAAGAGTCTTGCTAGCATAATAATTGAGTGGAAGATCTT
>JBDJHY010771786.1:0-15424 GCA_039654485.1 Withania somnifera | reverse complement strand
ACAATAAATAGAATAATAATTTTACTGTAACACTCATATTAATTATAAGTCATCTAAATGTTAAAAAATGAATAATATTTAATAATAAAGGTAAAATGTACACAAAATTATAAATTATCTCTTCATTTTCAAACTAGAGAATCAGAGTTGGACAACTATATTTAATATACTGGATAAGTAAAGATGGATGAAGAAAGTAACAATTTTTATTTTTATATATTAAAAAAAAAAAAGAGAAGACGTTTCAAAAGTAAAAGGTGTAAAGTGTTGGAGTCAAGCTAGACAGCCGTTAGTGGTGGAGCCAAGAATTTAATGAAGACTGCACACTTTTATCTTTATTTATGTTAAGGGTGTACGAATACATTCATAATAGCTAACATTTAACCTCTGTACATAATATAGTTATCTGATAAAATGTATGTACGTGACCATCCTTTCCAATCGACGGCTCCGTCCATAACAACGGTTAGAGGGGATGAAGAGCAAATATAAGACCAAATTAAGAGTGATGATGTTATTGTGGGCAGGAATAAAGGGGTGATCTAGGAGGGGAGGAAATATTCACGTAAATCCATCTAATATATGATCAATAATATATACATATATCTATATATGCTTCACATACGTGCAATTGGTTTTCCTAAAATTTATATATGCTGCGTACTCTTGTTTGTATTGTTATATGCTAATAATTGATGTGAAAGAGCAAACAAATTTGTTTACCTCATCATCCCCCCTTCAGTTCTCATGCATTGTGACGGCAATTTAAATCCTTACATATATAGATATCGGATAAGACTAATTTCCAACTATTCCTATTCCTTCCTATAACTCCATAATGTATTAATAACGTGATAGTTAACAAGTTTTTGATGTCATTTATAGAGTGGAAACTTTAATAAAGCACGAATTGAAAAATTGTGTCACTACATGTGAGGGTGACCGGATTGGTAGAGTAAGTGGTATTCCATAAGGAAAGTAATAAGCAATCGATTAATCTTCGATGAATGTCTTCTTAATCGAGCTCATCTTACAAGACAATTTGCCTAGTGCTGTTTAAATCTTCTTTATGGTTTGTGAGCAACAGCATATGAGCGATTTTTTTTCAAGTGCACATTCGCTACTCAGATAAAATTATATCTATATTAAAAATACTAAATTTAGATGAACCCAATGATCATGCCCGATTTGATATTCTTTGGTATGTGAAATTTATTTATTTACGTTTATATAGTCGATACTAAATGCTTCTTCATTTATTACTAGATGGACTTATTTCCCCTTGCAATTGCATGACTTCCTCCACTAATTAATCATGTCTTAGTTTGTTGGTTGAGGATTTTTTGCACCAATAAGAGTTTTCATATTTGACCTTCGAGAATGCGTAACAACTTGTTATAAGGACCACTGCCTTAAAAGATCAATTATACAATGCGTAAATTCAAATTAATTAGACTTTCATATAATTACTAGACATCAAATGAAAATCCAAAAACTATTTGTGTAAAATAACGATATTAATTAAAAATAATATCTGCCTTTAATGACTAATATTTACTGCCATAATTAAGAGGACTCCTAATAAAAGGAAGGATCCTAAAAAATCGGGATTACCATTTATAAGTGGTAGAATTATAATATGTTTACTATGATTAGGGGTGCAATTAATGCCATCCCGGAAATCTCTCTGAACTCCTAACAGTACCAAAACTGATCATTAGCAACATACTATAAAAGACCCAAGAAGTTCAGAGACAAAGATACGCTCACAATACTACTCTAAAATACTATTGAAATTCCTTTACAGCTTAATACTAACTTAAGCATCGGAGAATTACCCACGCACTCATAGCTGTTGATTAAAGACTCAAGGTATCGTTATTACTCATAGTTTTATTGGTGATCTTTTCTAAGACTTATCAATTGGCGCAGTCTATGGGGAAAGAACAAAAAAGTTATCATATACATATTCAATTAGAAGTACTAACCAACACCATGAGCACAAGAAGCAAAACCGTTGGAACTGGCTCAAGGGTTGCCACCCCAGCATGAGGACGACCTGCCTGGATAGGTAAGGGTCGAGGATGAACGCAAGCACGCGCTAATTGTCCCAACCAGGAGAACCCTCAGAACCATCCCCCTACTGAGCTTCCCTTGAAACCATGCAGCAATTCATTCGGGACCACCCGGAGTTATTCCAACAATGGTACGAACAGTGCCTGGAAAGCGAGCCCCAAGATGAGGTCCCTTCCAATCCCGGAGGTACTCTGCAAGAGAAGATCATCTGTCAGAGGGTCTTGAGTCTGGAGACTCTCTTTCGATTAACGAGCATCCATGCCACAAATGAAGGAATGTGGTTGTACCACAGGTACAAGGCCGGAGTCACAAACAACCTCGAAATTACGTCTGGGAAGGAGGCCGCGGTGAAAACCCACAGTCGCAGTTCATCAAAGACGAACTAGACAAGATGTTAGGCCTCGACAGAATGGGGTCCGTGATTATGCCATTCACCAACGAGATAATAAACACCCCACTCCCTAGAAGGTTCAGGGCCCCGGTGTTAAAAGCCTATAATGGGACTATTGACCCTACCAACTTTCTCTTTACGTTTGGGTTCTAGATGATAAACCGCCAGTACAACTTGAACCACATGTGCAGGGTCTTTTCAAAATTTCTAGCAGACCGGGCACGCATATAGTTCGATGACCTCCATCGAAATAGTATAAGCTCTTTTTTCGACAGCTCACCGAGCTCTTTGTCGATCGCTTCTACCTAAAAAGGAAAAAAAGTGAAGAACTCGGCAAACCTCTTAGTCGTGAGGCAAAGAAGTGACGAAACTGTAAGCGCGTACCCAGAGCACTTCATGGAGGAAATATTACACACGGAGGGCAAAATGGACCAGCTCGTCATCTCAACCTTCTTAAGCGGGCTATATCCCGGTTACCTCTACACCGAGTTGTGACGCAACCCACAACGTTCAGAACAAGAGCTGTTCAAGATAGTCAGAAACTACGCCACGGCCGACGAGGCCAATAAAAAGAAAAAAGTAGGAAACATGCTGAAAAAGAGACCTAGAGAGGGCAGAACCCCAGCGAGGAACACCTTTGACAGGTTAGACAAAGAGGTTGAACCCAAGTTCGTTGAAGGAAGCATTACCCCGCTGAACAAAACTAGGTCAGAGATCCTCGCACTCCATCATGACGTATTGAGACCACCACTGGCGCTACAGGCGCCATTTAAGCGGTCTCAGAGGTATTGGTGTCACTTCCAAAATGACCACAGTCACGGCACTAAGGCATGCAAGGACCTCATAAAATAAATTGACGAAAGCGTCAGACAGGGTATGCTAACGCAATACACCTCGACCATCAATGGGTCTTCTCACAGTTAGGACCGAGGTGTCAGACGGGACCAATGGTACAACTCAGGAAATTGAGGTCGAGAAAAGCCCTATCGGAGGTGGGAATCCTCGCAGAATCAGTACCCCCAATACCCTACTCAACGGTATCGGGGCCAGGGGATTATACCAATCCCAACCACATCCTGGTAAGCCAAAACCAGCGGAACGGCAACGACGGCCAAGCTTCACCACCTCCCCAGGACCAGCATAATCAGGTGACAGGGGTGATCAACGCCATCTTATGATGGTCCTCAGAAAGGGTATCGCAGGCTGCCTTAAAAGCCTAGGCCAAGAGGATACCCACCGAAGAACCCTGGAGTAAGAGGTTTAAATCGAGGGAGGTCATCACCTTCTCAGAGAATAAAACCGTCCCGGGGGCCATTCCCCACTCCGATGCCCTAGTAATCAAGATAGTAATGGCAAAAAACGAGGTGCATCAGGTATATATGGACAGCGGGGCTGCGGTTAGCATCATTTTCTCAGCCTGTTTTGAACAACTCGACATCGACCTATGACGGAGCAGTCTACCCTCCAGAATTTCACACAGGGGGAGGTTGTGCCTGAAGGCCCTATCTGGCTACCAGTAACAGTAGGGACCGCCAAAACTATCAAAACAATGATGGTGGAGTTCAACATAGTGGACGCCCCATCCCCTTATAATGTGATCTTAGGGTGAGACTGGCTGACCCGGGCTAAAGCAGTCTATTCATAGTATTATCTTATGATGAAGTTCCCCACCGAGTAGGGGATAGACTCAGTTCAGGGAGGCTAACAAGTCTCAAGAGAGTGCATGAGAATTTCACTAAAAAGAAAGGCACTCAAGGTGAGTAAATAGCAATTACTGGAGAATTCACCCCGAACTCACTAGAAGACACACGTCGTCCCGTATGGGAAAGCGGATGACAAGATAACGGAGGTCTTTTTAAACCCTAAATTCCCTAAAAAAAAAGGTGGGCATAGGCTCGTCGTAGAATACCACCCTCCACCAAGGGATGATTGCCTTGCTACAAGAGTTCAAAGATGTTTTCGCCTGGACCTCCCGGAATATGAAGGGGGTATCCCTAGAAGTAATGGTCCACAGATTGAACGTGGACCCCAGAATCAAGCCGGTGTAGCAAAAAAAGAGGAAATTCGTACCAGAAAGAAACCTAGCCATCCGAGCTGAGGTAGAGCAGCTACTAGCAGTGGATATTCTCTTTGAAGTAAAATACCCCACCTGGATAGCCAACCCAGTGATTGTCAAGAAGGCAGGGGTGGATAGAGAATGTGCGTCGACTACACCGACCTGAACAAGTACTTCCCAAAGGACTGCTATCTTTTGACGGTCATAGATCAGAAGGTAGAGGAAATATCAGGGTACAAACTGCTGAGCTTTCTCGACTTGTACAAAGTTTACCACCAAGTATTGATGGAGGAAGCGGATGCTACCAAGACGGGCTTTATCATGGACTGGGGGATATTTACCTATAAAAAGATGCCCTTTAGGATAAAGAACGCAGGGGCTACATACCAAAGGTTGGTAGATAAAATATTCAACCAGCAGGTCGATAATATAGTGGAGGTCTACGTGGACGATATAGTCGTAAAAAACAAAGCTTTGAGAAGAGGCTTGAAGGACCTGGAAGAAATCCTGCAACTTCTCGGTGTACCAGGATGAAGTTAAATCCAACAAAGTGTTATTTTGGGGTCAGCTTAGGGAAGTTCCTAGGATACATGGTATCCAAGAAAGGGCTATGCGTAAACCCCTCAAAGATTGAGGCAATAGCAGAGATGAGATCTCCGAAGTGCTTAAAAGATGTCTAGAAATTAACAGGATGCCTAGCTTCAAGCCATTTTCTTTCCAAATCGGCAGAGAAACAACTACCTTTCTTCCATGTCCTTAAAAATGCCAAGAATTTCCAATGGACGGATAACTGTCAAAGAGCCTTTGAGGACCTAAAACAGCATCTGGCAACGCTACCCGCCCTAGACATACCTAAGACAAAAGAGACATTATACCTCTACCTAGCCTCTGCGGAAGAGGCAGTCAGTGTCGTCCTTGTCAGGGAAGAAGGAAGGACTCAGAAACTGATTTACTTTGTTAGCCGGGCTCTACACGGAGCCGAGATAAGGTACTTGCCCACAGAGAAAATAGTGCTCGACCACTTCGTCCCTACTTCCAAGCCCAACCCTATTTTTGTGCTGACTGACGTGCCCTAATAAATACTACTAAAACCAGAGGCATATGGGAGACTGATGAAGTGGGCAGTCGAGTTGGGAGAGCATGAAATCGATTTTCAACCTTGAAAGGCCAAGCTTTCCGGACTTTCTGGTAGAAATGAATCCGACCGCCTCTAAATCTATCGAGCCCAAAGACTGGACTAAGCTCGAGGCACCTCAAGATACATTCATCATGAATATAGACGGAGCCTCCAGTGAAGACACCGACGAAGCCGGAGTCCTACTCTGCAGCCCGAAAGGGGTGGAAGTATCATATACACTACGCTTCACTTTCAAAACCACAAAAATGCAGCGGAATATGAGGTGCTGATAAAAGGCCTCTTTCTAGCTCAAAGGATGAAGGTAAAGTCAATTTCCATCTTCAGTGACTCTCAGCACGTTGTCAACCAGGTAAAGGGCACATATGAAACAAAAGAAGCCCAACTAAAAAAGTACCTGGAGATGGTGAGGGGACTGCGTGAAAAATTTGCCTATTTTCAAATAACTAAGGTCCCTCGAGGTAAAAATACCCAAGAAGATGCCCTCAACAAACTGGCATCCTCTAAAAAAGGAAGGGAAAACAAGAAAGTAATGATTAAAGAACTTCACCACCCGAGTATCAATGAAGTCAGTATCTCGGTGGTAGATGAGGTAGGCAACAACTGGATGACCCCTATCATAAAATACCTTGCCTCGAGAGAGGTGCCCTCTAACCCGGATGAAGCCCGGAGACTTCGCCTGAAAACCCGAGGTATGTTCTGAGTGATGGAGTACTTTACAAGAGATTCTTCTTACAACCCCTCCTGAGGTGTGTAGATCTAAACCAAGCCAATTACTTACTACGGGAATTCCATGAAGATTCATGTGGCTACCACCAAGAAGCAAGAGGTTTGGCAAAAAAGATACTGAGGTGGGGTTACTACTGGCCTACCCTGGCGCATGAGGCACAGGAGTTCGTCCAGAAGTGTCCGAAGTGCCAACTCTATTCACCAATCACCAGGCAACCATAGATGGATTTAATTACGATACAAGGTGCCTGGCCCTTCGCCTAGTGGGGGATTGATATTGTAGGGCCTTTCCCTAAAGCTCTTGGAAGGGTAAAATTCCTAGTAGTGGCCATAGACTATTTCACCAAATAGGTAAAGGCAGAATCCTTAGCCACAATCACTGGGAAAAAGATCCTAAACTTCGTATGGAGAAATATTATATGCCACTTCGAAGTTCCCAATAAAATTATCCCAGACAACGGGAAACAGTTCGTAGATGATCCGTTCAAATTATGTGTCAAGAGATGAAAATCACAAAACACTTTACCTCCGTTTCTCACCCTCAGGCAAACGGTTAAGTCAAAGTGACGAATAGAACACTGCTACAAGGCTTGAAAATGATGCTAGACAAAGCTAAAGAGGATTGGATGGAAAACCTACCAAACATCCTATTGGAATACAGGACCACGCAAAGAACCCCAAATAGAGAGACCCCTTTCATCTTAACATATGGAACAGAGACAGTAATCCCGGATCGGAGTACAAAGCTCAAGAGTGCTACATTATGCCGAGCTCCCCAATAAAGAAGAGCTGAGGTCAAACCTCGACCTACTAGAGGAAAAAAGTGAAAACGTGGCTATCTATGAGTCGAGGTACAAACAAGCCATGGCCAGGTATTACAACGACAGGGTAAAGAATATCCAGTTCACTATAGACCAGTACGTCCTAAGATGGGAAAGCTAGAAGCAAACTGGAAAGGCTCTTATAGAGTAGTTAAAACATCCAGAGCAGGGAGCTACAAATTAGCAAGACGAGATGGTACCGAGGTACCCAAGAAATATCATGTAAGTAATTTACGTAGGTTCTACCAATAAATGTCTTGTTTTTTATATTCCTATATTTAATAAAATACCTCTTCTGTACATGTTATGATTATTCCTTTATGCATTTGTATGAATAAAGCAATCATTAAATCGACCTCATCAAAGTGAGAGCTCGATTCGGCCAAAAAACACCGCAATTATTAATCGACTTCGTTAAAATAAGAGCTCGATTCATCCAAAAGCACCACAATCATTAAAATCGACCTCGTCAAATCAAGAGCTTGGTTCGGCCAAAAAGCACCATAATATTATTAAATCGACTTCATCAAAACAAGTGCTCGGTTAGGCCAAAAATGCCACAATCATTAAAATTGACCTCTTCAATTCGAGAGCTCGATTCAGCTAAAAGTGCCGCAATTATTAAAATTGACCTCATCAAATCGAGAGCTCGGTTCGGAAAAAATACCGCACTCATCGTAAAGTAAAAATCACCTAGCTAAACCTCAAAATAGCAGATCTAAATACGAATTGAATTACAATATGTTGTCATTTAAGTGGTAACAGGAATACCAAAGAACAACAAGGAGAAGGCGGGATGTACCCGAAACGACGTAGTAAAAAGCTAAGCTAGGATCCGAGGTATGTCTCCTCTTGAATTAGTTCATTTAAATGTTAGAACTCATAAATAGATAGACCAATTTTACATTGGTTGGCCAAGACTACCTCGCGCATGAAAACTTGGTATAAATCAAAATACAATTAATTATCTAAGGAACAACAGAGAAAAAAAAATAAAACTTAGTTGTATTAATCAAAAGGGTACAAAATCCTCAAAGAAAGAGGGAAAAATCTATACAAAGAAAAAATCTTCCTAATACCTATGCCGCGGTGCGGCTCTACCCTGACCCCTACCCTGCACAGGAGTAAGGAAGAAAGGCGTCTCCTGGCTTGTACTAGCCTGCATGTCCCTTCGAAAATATTGGGGCCATTTCTTTACATCCTCATACATAGCTAGGACGTTGTCTAAAATCACCTTATCCTCCTAAAGGCCGATAAGGTCTCCCCCTGAGTATTATCCAAGCTCGTGAGAAGGGTTGTCAGCTCGGTCACCCACTCTTCCACCTCATCCAAGGCAAAGAGACCTTCTTCCCAGAATACGATCCGCTCATATTCTTGGATATGATCTCGAAAATAATTCACTTTGACTTCTCGGTGCTTAAAATCGAGCTCTAGCTATTTCTTGTTGGCCTTCTAAAACGCCACCGACCACTCCGTATTACTCAAAAGGGTGCGAATATCACCCCGGAGAACCTCGACCTTCCGAAATAACTCCTCATTCTCCCTCCTAAGGTAGTCCCTCTCATCCCGGCACTCCTTCATCATTCTCACCAGGCCGTAAAACTCGACATTCTGGGACAAGCGGGACTTGAAATAGCAGATGAACTTATCCCTGATACCCAACTCTCTGTCCCTTTTCTAAAGAAGCCGTTTGAGGAAAAAATTCTCCCTTTTCAATTGTTCAAGCGTACAAGGTATAATTTGCTGAAAACACAAAATGCGTATTAAGGAGAAAAGCATAATAAAAGCTGTAAGACAAAATCATTTTTCATTAAAGGCCAAGATGGCTAAAGTATTTACATCCTTTACATAAAAGTACGCAAAAGAAAACAAATGGCTAAGCTACGTTTCCGACCTATGGGACATCCGAGATAGGCTCTATCTCCACAATTGGCTCGGCAGGCGCTGAACCGGTAGGGACTCCGGAGGAAGGGCCTGCCTTGGAGTTGCTCTGCTGCTGAGGAAGGATAGGATGTTCGGATCGGCATCTTCGGGGCAGTCTCGTAGCTCTTCCACTGTCATAGACGAGCCGTACTAATCTATATGTTGGAGCAGGGGTAGTTGAGGGCACGCTAAAATAGCCTTGATCAAGTCCTTAGTTACCTGGGACACCGCCTCGCCGTCATAACCAAACTGAGCAGACCAGACGTTGATGTCCGGATAAGCCCTAGCCACCTCGTCAAGAGCCACCTCCATTGTAGCAATCACTAGGGCATTGCTCATGGTAGAGACGTAGTCGGTAAAGGCAGTGGTCTTGGTGATCTTCTCAAATAAGACTTCGACAAACTCCCCTTGCCTGTCCATGAAGGCAGTCTTCAGATAGTTGAGCTTCACCTCAGAAGCTTTTGATCTTTTCTCGGCCGACCTAAACTTTTCTTCAGTCGCCCTCATCCTTACCAGGGCATTTTCTTTCTCTTCCTCAAGAGCCTTTACAAGACTCTCAGCTTTTTTCCGCAACACCCTTTCACAGCGGAACTCTTCATTTGCATCATGCACCCTCTGAGAGAGAATGCTTGACATCTCGGCAAAAACCTGAAAAAGAAAGAGTTATCTCGGGAAAAAAAGAAGAACATAAAAGGAGGAGAATAAGGTATCATTCCTTTACCTCGCTTAAATCACCCAGAGACATGTCTCTTTCCAGGGAAGGAGCAGCGGTGCGAGGCCTCTTCGCCCTAGGCTTCGGAATCGGGCTCTCCTCTCGCCTTACTACCTCTTCTTCAACCAGGTCGATCACTAGGTCAACACGGGGAGCGAACCCTTGGGCAGGAGGCCTGGTCTCCCTCGAAGGAAGGGGGGAAGGGCTGGACCCCATCTGTGGTGCCAAGTTGATACGAACCACTGAAAGGAAAGAAATAAGTTAAAACATGTACGCAAGCTAAGAAAGAGGAATACAAACACTCAAGCTATCTAACCTGAGGTTTCCTTTGAGACCACTTCATGGGCCTCAGCACCGGGGTTATAGACACTAATGCCAGCTCGGTATAGGTCCACGTTAATAAATCAAAAGCGGCGAGGAAGAATCCCGTTAACCAGTTCAAAAATAGAAGGGTCAACCCCTCTTTTAATGATATTTTTTATTACCCTCAACACCAGGAATGGGGGAAATAAAAGTCGGTCTTAAAATGGAAAAATTTATCCTTCCAGTCATAAATTTTAGAAGGAAAAAAGATCTTAAAATTGCAGACGGGGCTAAAGAAATACCACCCAGAAGACCGACCAGAGGATTTTACAGCAAAGAATTGTTTAAAAAAGCTAACTGAGGGTTCCACCCTGACCTTAGAACAGGCCAAGGTAAAGCCCACAACAGTACGCATGGAGTTTGGGGTTAGTTGCTCCAGATTCAGGTTATAGTTTTCCAAGATACTGCTTAAAAGGGGAAAATGGGGAGCCTCAAACCAACAACAATGTACTCATGGTACATTATGCAAAACCCCTGTGGGGGAGAGCATGCCCTGTCACCAGGGCGAGGCAAGACAAATTTAAAATTAGGGGGAAAATGGTGTTTTTTAAGAAAGGGAAGCAGGAAACCTATAGTTAAAGAACTATCTATGTTAGTGACCTCAAAGTCCTGGCCCCCAAAGGACAGGAGAGGAGAGGTTAAAGTCCGCACAGAGGATGTACCACTACCCACCTGGTATACCTCTACCTGGTATGAGTCAGAAGGAGATAAGGGAGACGAGGAAAAACTAAAAGAAGAAGGAAAGCTAGAAGTAGACATACTTACTGTTTTGTATTAAGTGATAGGAAGAGAAGCTGAAAGAAAGTGCTAAAGATAGGGAAAAAAACTCTGATAATAGGAATAATAAAAGAGAGGATGTAAAAATGAGGAAGAGTAAGGAGGAAATCCTTAAAAAGTAATAAATGTATGGGGATTGAGGGCTGTTGAAATACCCTGGTAATCCCAAGGGTTGTAATTATGACTTTTTGGGGGTAGAAAGTGAAAAGACCCGCTGCAATAAATATCGCCTGTTCCCCAGGAGGATATTGCAGAAGGAGAAATATCTACCTGGGAAAGGGTGACATATGACAGCAAATTAGGGGAATGTTGACACGTGGAAAGAAAAGGCAGGAAAAATTGACAACCCAACAAAAACTCCCGCCTTATTCCCATCCAAAAAGAATGGGTTAGCAGGACGGAATGAGCTCGTCCCAATAAGGGGCCGCGAAGAAAAAGAACACACAAAGTGTTGGTCACCTCGGTAATACGGGAGACAAGCCACTTCAATTGCAATGTGATTCCAAATCGGTTACAACGGTTATAGGGTAGCTCATCAAAAGCACAGGTTACTTCGGCAACAAGGTTATCTCAGCTCACCGAAGTACCCCGTAGGGACTTTGGTGAGCAAAATCAGACTATACAAGACAGTCTACGGACCCGACGACTTCATTTTGGGGACACCTCACTCATCCCTACACAAGGATATCAGTCGAGTGACGTAAACACACATATCGACTCCTGGGGGGGGGGACTACTGTAGAATAGAGATATTAATTAGAAATAATATCTTCCTTTAATGGCTAATGTTTACTTCCATAATTAAGAGGACTCATAATAAAAGAAGGATCCTAAAGAAATCGTGATTACCATTTATAAGTGGTAGAATTATAATAGGTTTACTATGATTAGGGGCAACAATTAATTTCATCTCGGAAATCTCTCTGGACTCCTAACAGTACCAAATGATCATCAGCAGCATCTATAAAAGACTCAAGAAGTTTAAAGGCAAAGGTACGCTCACAATACTACTTTAAAATACTATTGTAATTCCCTATAGCTTAATACTAACTTAAGCGTTGGAGAATTACCCCGGGGACCACCCTGAGATCTGTTTATAGGAACCCACACACTCATAGCTGTCGATTAAGGACTTAAGGTATCGTTATTTCCCATAATTTTATTGGTGATCTTTTCTAAGACTCATCAATTTGCAGGAGTGTGGATAAAACTAACCTAAAGTTTAATTCTTCAATATTTTATGTTCATATGTTGTTTCAAAATCTCAATTGTCCAATGATTTTCACCTCGAGTGCTTTTTCCAATAAATCCAATTATGTAACATAAAAAAATAAAGCAAGCTTAGGTATCACATGATAAAGACATAGCACCCGTGTCATTTCGTTCCAAAACTAGCTAAAAAGTTTTAACTTTTCAACTTCCATTAGCAATTGCACCTCAAAAATAATTAAAGTTTCTTTTTTTTTTTTAAATAACAATTAATATATACCGACAGACCAATAATAAAACAACAGAGAAAAATAAAACTCTTATACTATATTATAATATATAATGGCAAAAGTGAATGGAATAAGATGGTGAATATCAATTTTGATTTGGCCTTCTGCCTAACAGTGCCAGCATGAAGAGTTTAAAATCCAAGAAATAAAGTGCTACACATTTTATTATATTATATACTAATAAAAAATAACTGTATTATTTCATATTGGAACTTTAGAGGAAAGTCACTACTTATATCGTACTAGTGTTCCATGTGCCTTTCTGCAGTACAAGATCCACCACCCACTCTAAGGTTGGAAATTATGAGATTTTAAGTATTATAAATAAATAAATAAATAAATAAATAAATAAATAAATAAATAAATAAATAAATAAATAAATAAATAAATAAAATGGATATAAAGTTAGATTAGAAAGATAACTGTTTGGGGTAGTAATAAATACACATGTCTAGGATGCATATATGCAACTGTAGTTATAGGAAAAAGTTGAAAATATTTATAACGTTATCCTTGTTTTTTCTTTTTCATTCTAAAATATCATTATCAATCAAATTCCACTACAAAATAAAAATCAATTCCACTATCAAACAACTTTCTTTATTCAAGAAAAAAATTCCGGCTGTTTTATTTTATCTTTTACTTTTTTGAATTTGAAGGCATCTATATAATTTTGTCAAATAAGTTTTTAACTTTTATTCATTAACCAAGGAAAATTTGTATTAGCATGTCAAAGTCTCATTTGCTGTGTATTATAATTAAGATATTATCATTAAATTTGAATGATAAATTATTAAAATTATTTATTTATTAATAAATAAATTATTTATTTCGATAATACTTGTTGTAATGACGGAGGTAAATGTTAGTACGAATTGATAAAATGTCGGCAAGGAAACAAAGCGTAATGCATATAATTATAATGATGGAGGTGGTAGGTATAATAACGACCAACACTAATGATTGACAATGATGGTGATGGTTGACAATGGTACTGTTAATTGTGATAGCAAAATAATTTATGACAGTGGATATGAATAGAGTGATGGTGAAGATTTATAAAAGGCATCCTTTTGTGGCTAATGAACTCACTTGTTTATAAAATAGCCCCTTCGTCCTATATTAAGTAAATTGTTTAGATTTTTTTGTTCAAAATAATTTAATTGTCCAAAATTTAATAGAGTTGTTGAAAATATTTTCATTTTTGCCCTTCCTTTGTATTTTCATTAATAACCATCTTCCACTATTTTGGAAGTAACTAAGAGGGATAAAAATGTAAATTTATGTCCAAATCATTTTTTTTCTTTTTTTTCTTAGTGAGTTTTGCATTATCTCAATAATTCAATTAATATGGGAAGGAGAGAGTAACATTTTTTGTTGTTATTAATTATGACTTATTCTTATCAATTTTACTTCCTATTTTTTATTAGATGATTTTGTGTATTTGATTAATATCAAATTCCTATAATCACATATATCGATCATGATACAAAACTAAGTTCGTATTTTCAAATAATTACTACATAAATATATGTATAGGCAAAAGAATTAGATCCCTGTGTAAATCTACAACTAATTAAGCTCCAATAGAAGATCCACAAGAAAAACAATTCCTCCTAAACCCTGTGGAAAATTCCTACTAAATATATCCATGCTAATTCTCAAAAATTATTTGGAACTGCTGAAATATCAAGAAAATAAACTAGGTATGTTTGCTGCAGGAAATCACAAGAGAATAATTTTAAAAGCTATTTTCTGTTCGCATACTTGGGATTTACGTAAGAAAGATAATACTTATATTTAACTTCTTTTTTTTTCATATTAAATACACCAAATTTTTTTGTGAATTTTTTGAGGAAATATTTCTGTCTTAAACTCACCAATTTTGATTTTCTCAAAAAAGATTTTTTTTTTTTGTAGGAATTTAATATATTATGTAAAATTCAGATGAATTTCACTATTCTTTATTGACGACTTACGGATAAGATAGATTAATAAGTCTGGGCGAATAGTTAATAATTTCAATTCAAATTTTATATTTATTTTAAAAATATTTATTGACAACGCATAAATAATTGATTTAAAACATAGTACTGTTTGTGTTTCTTTCAACTCTGCAAATTTGGCTGTATATTGATCATTGTCTATTCTTTTCGTCCTAAAATAGTTATTATACCTTTTTTTATGGTCAATTTAAATTTAAAGTTAAATTAGATTAGACTAACTTAATATTTTAAAATTAAAATTTAAATTTTATAAATTAAGCAAAAAATTATAATTTTTTTTTCTAATATAACTAAAAAATACATCTTAAAATATTTGTTTTATCTGACTATTAGAAAAAAAAAAACATGCTAGCTATTTTAAAAAAGAGGAAGTATATTTTTTATTTACAGCTCATATTGGAATTAATGTTATCTATTTAGATAAATTTATGAAAACAAGAAAAAAAAAAGACTTGGTAACAAATTCTAAATATAAAATTATGCCATGATCCAAGTTAACAAATTCTAAATATAAAATTACGCTATCCTGGGTAGTTCGAAAAACTCTTTACCACCCAACAGTTTTTATTGCACAAGACTTCAGTTTTCATAAAAATATCAAAATAAATTATAATAAATAAATTTAAAATTAAGGATAAAATCTTACAAATCTATTACAAATATGAATAACTATCATCTACTATCCCAACATAAACTTGGCAGCCGGTCCGTATCAAACCAATAAATGGCCCATTTTAATAAGATTGGATAGACCCGGATTAATTTTTTTTGTATTTTTTATAAAATAAATATAGTATATTAGAGTATATATCTTTAGTATATAATACATATCTTTAGTATGTCATATATCTCTCTAGTATATTTTGTATATTTTCTTAATATGTTTAACATATTTTTAGTATACCACATATATCTCAAGTATATTTTGTATATTTT
>JBDJHY010771678.1:0-15424 GCA_039654485.1 Withania somnifera | reverse complement strand
TCGAGGACATCACCGGATTTCAGGCAGGCTACGGTCTACTTTCTTCTAATTAGGTATTAGTATAGTATATCTATGGTAAAGTGCTAGCTCAAATCTAGGATGACTATTTGGGCCCTGATTTGCTTATTCTTCCATCCTATGGCCCATTTAGCTGGCTTGTAGCTTAACTACTTACCCTGGGGCTATTTTTCCCTACCAGTGTCTACGCTGACTCTGGAATGTAGTGTGGTTGGAGGAGGAGTAACATATTTGACACGTATTGTTATTTGCTAACTTTGGACAGTAGTGAGGTTGGGGAGGGGATTATACTAGGGATTAAATCTTAGTAGCTATCCCCCGATTTAGGTTGGTGGCTTTAGAGCCGATCTAGGTAGATTGATTATTATGTGTTCTACTTGAAATATTATGTGATGATACTATACGTATCTTGTTATGAATGTAATAGGCAGTTAACAGCCTTGTGTGATGATATTTTACCCTAGCCCGGTGTGAGCCTGGGAGTGTGGTTCTTGGCTGAGCTATGGCTTCTTCGTGTATCTCAATTTATGGTGTGTTCTTAGCCTTAACAGGCAACCAATGGGTAGTTGTGGCACCTCTGGAGTGATCACTCATGGCTTGGGATTGTGGTTGGTCTTGTAGAGGTTATACCTAGTGACTAGGGCTCAACAGCAATCCTATAAATTTAGGTTAGCTTTCCTAGACCAGTTTAAGTTATTGATTGGTTTGTGTGGCGAGCATGCATTAAATGTGTTAAAATGTGACCTGATTTTGATTGAGAAATAATTAGGAACTGATTTCTACATATACTTATATCTTCCACAACTGCTCTTATGAGCAGTATGGTGCTATTTTTCTGTAACACCTGAGGTTATTTTGTCATGATCACGATGATTTATGGATATTTCCTATATGGCGATAGTTGGGTCTTATTGAGCTTTGGATATTACCTCTATAGTTGTGTTTGGGTTTCCATCGAGATATGATATATGAGTTGAGCTCAAGATTTTGCCTTTTGGCTCTAATGACTATGGCATTGGATGCCTTTTCATGAGGATTTTTGTGTATGTGGAATTGGATCCCTCCACGGACCCGCGAACATGAGGCTTCATGCCTAGGGTATGTTGTGTGGCCAGGGATGGGTATACTAGGTAGGTTAGGTAAGTATAGGGGGCAGCTTTCATGGATTTCCTCCTAGCATAATCTTGTGCTGAGGAGGGTGTGCACGGGTAATATTTACTTATTAGCACCCCCATGTACCTACCCGTAGTATGGGATGCCGGTCAGGTTGTTTTCTATTAGACTTTGGTTGTTCCCTACATCCTTGATTAGTAGCATTCGTCCACTTACTTTATTTGTTGTTAGCTTCCTGGTTGATGGTCTTACATTTTCTTATTGGTTCTTCTTTATGCTGGTCACATTGAAGTTCTAGGTACGTGTCACGTTGGCCATGAGTTGCTTGTAGCCTAGCTCGTGGGTTCTATACCCTGATAATAGATCTTCTTTATACTTGTTAGCTTGTACTACACACACTGGTAGCTGATCTTTTACTGCACTTATTAACCTATGGTGTAGTTATCTGGTTTTTGTTATCCATTATGTGTCTTTATACTCTTTCCCATAGATAACTGTTTACTTTGCTTATGCTTACTTTTGCCCGTTCTGCCTATGATGCCTACTGGGTACCCATTGGTTTTGGTACTCATGCTACACTTCTGCATCTTTTATTGATGTAGGTCCTAGTACGAGTCATCCGGATGGAAGCGATCGTGTGTCTAACCGGTGTGATTCCAGGAGATTTGGTGAGCAGCTGGCATCCTTGTTGACCGGTTTTCCTTCCAGTATCAGAGTTATCCTAGTAGGGATTTGGATATCTACTTTTTAGTTTTGCCCCATCATGGGTTGTATTTTTTCTTTTTGTATATAGATGCTCTACAGCCATGATACTAGGTTTTAGGGAGTTATGTTTAATTATGTGTTATTTGTGTCCTATTTGTACTTTTCCACTTCATATCCTCCGTTTTTATTTCTTTGGGTGCTTGCTAGTGGCCCACCGCTACTTTCTCTAGGCTAGGATTAGACTTGTATGCAGGTGAAATATAACGCCATCACAGCTAGATTTCGGGTCGTGAAAATCCCGAAATGGCATATCAGAGTGCCATAAAAAAGTCTACTACTTTCTTAGTCACTACTCTGTAAAAGAAGCATCCACCTATTTGGCAAAGTAATCAATGGAAACAAGGATAAAGTGATGTCTGTTAGACCCTGAAGTCTCCATGGGACCAATGAAATCCACACCCTAGGCTACGAATGGAAAAGTTGAACTCATTATTTAAATCTCCGGGGGGTAGCTTAATTAGATCTCTCATATTTGCACAAACAAACATCAGTCATTTTCAATTCTCATCCAGAAATACATGGTCAGAAGACTTTGTGGCCTATATTAAGCCAATCATCGAGAGTCCCCATGATCCTGCATGTACTTCTTGAATTAATTTTTTAGCTTCAACTACATCTACATATTTGAGGAGTCCTAACTCTGGTGTCCTTTGTAAAGAATCCCCCCCCCCCCCACTTAGAAAGAAACCATTGACTAGGTGTCGAATGGCTTTTTTCTGACTGACGGTGTCATTCTCAAGGTATTCTCCCTATTTCAGATACTTTTTTATATTGTAATACCATGGTCTTTCGTCTGGTATTTCTTCTATTTGCAAACGATAGTGTCACTCCCTGAAAATCGATGGCACCTATCTTGCCAACCCAGTAGGTAAGCCTAACCATGTAAATCAAGGTACATAACTAAATATGATGAGAAAAGTGAATACACAAGTATAAAATGTGGAAGTCTTCTATTAACCCCAAAACCAGGTGTCACTATACATAGCCACTAAAAATGAAGGTTATACAAGTCTGAAGTCTGTAATTATCTCTAAAAAGTGAAGATACATAAAACAAAAACATAGTATATATCCGGCGACTGCTTAATGGACTGGCAACTACCTTAGAGTATCTCAGATGACATCTGGACTAGTAGAAGGAAGCTATCACTGAATTCTAGGCCTTGAACCTGCACAAAAGTGAATAAAAATCAAGAGTGAGTACAAAACAATGGTACTCAGCAGTGTACTCGGCTAGCTAAGTATAAGGAGAAAACAATAACTCCTAATGTCCCTACCAATCCTACAAATACTGCAACCTGCAAATAGTTTATATACAGTAGCCCAGCAATAATTTATAATCTATATAATAACCCAAAACATCATTTAACAGTCTCAAGTTATACATAATCTCCAATTATTTCCTTTATCCACCTAATATCACCTTCAATATATCAATCAGGTATCCATAATCCTAAGTCCTCAATATGATCAAAGTATACATAGAAATCACGGTATAAACAGGTTGCTATAAAAAATATCAAAGAGTGAGAAAGTTACCAAAATTATAAGTAAAACATCATCAATTTGAACTGTTAGCAAGATTAACCCAATAAATTGTTAGATTGAGCAAGTTACCATACTCTGGTTACTAGAAACAATAGTGTGTGCTACAGAATAATCACCCCAAGATGGTCAACAATATCAAGTTTCAATCAAGTGGAAGTAGAGGTGTCATCAAGTAGTCATATTTAATAGTCATCATACAGCATCACAAAGTATCAACAACATATATAATGTATGACTCAAGTACCAAGTGACCACAAGGCAACACCAATCAATAGGTAACACAATTCATCCGTTTTTCGTATATGTTCTATCTGTATTTACCAACTGTCAAAGCCTGCAATAGTTAGGTATCCAGTATATGTATATTAACTCAATCAGATACCCATTGTCGAAGTCCTCCATAGTCAAATTTTCAGTACTATCATTAACTTATGTATATGTCTACAGCCAAAGTACGACACAGTCAGGTTCATTATCATCATTATCTTACTTATATACGTGTTTCTGAAGTTCGACATTATTAGGTTTCATCATTGTTATCCTTATTTCTATATATAATCCTACTGCTGAAGTATAACATAGACAGGTCTTTGATATTCCACAATTAATATCAATTTACAAGCCAATTTCCACCACAATAATGATATAAAGAATCAAGTTGCTAAATAATCAAATCTTGAATGAGTTGCCGCAATAACAATAGAGTTCTAGTCAATTCATTTCAAGAATAATCAAGTTGATTAAGTTACCACAACAACAAATAATATTAAGGCCTTTTAAAAATTTAAACAAATACTATCTCATATAAACAAAGAAAATCGAGTCTAATAGCATCAACGAATACAAGGAGATAATATGAATTTATTCCCCACAATTCAAGCCTAACCGACATCTCCACTTTATGTCTAAACCCACTAGTGGTCCATTTCCATTAGAAGGTTACCAATAGTTTGGACAAGTCACTTTCGCAACCAAGTATGTAATTAGACCCCGAATTCTATACCAAGGCACCCTATTTGCAACACATAAATCAACCCAACACGTCATATTTCAATCAAGTATACATATAAACCAACAATTTCCTCATGCTTTTACATCACTTCAATTAGCCCAATTCTAGTCCCAAAATGAAGGATAACAGTAATCCCCAAATGGAAAAGAAATTAGCAATTAATTCTTAATAATTTATAGAAATCGATTATACTTCAACTTGCCTTAATTTTCAAGAATCGAGTTCAAGTGCTTTCCCCTATAGAATAGCCTCCAAAAGAGAAAATTCTACTCACAACATGTCATACACTAGAAGATAACATCAATCAACATCCAAATATTGATATTTAGCATTCTAATTGAAATTCCACCTTGGGCCCACATTATCAAAATCAAAACTTTATTGCAAAAATATGTTTTATGACAATTGGGGAATCCAATTATCAAGTTTGAATAACAACCTGTTATATTTCGAAGTTAAATTCAAGGTTTATTAATTTCAAGTTCAATATACAAATCCCTATGTTTAGTTAAAAAACTTCCAACTCTAAGATCAAAAATCATGAATTAGTTAGTGGAAATCAAGGAAATAATGTTTAAGAACATTACCCGATGATTAGATATTGAATCCTTCTCATTAGTATTTTCAAAACAAGTAGAAAATTGTCTCAAGCCCCAAAAGCACCAAACAATTTAGGATATAAGAATGCATTGTTCACCGAATGCGACACCTGGAACGAATGCGGAGCTAGGTGTAAGATGAATATCGCAATTGCGGAAGGTTAACTGATAAATCTTCACGAATGAGATATATAGGTCACGAAGGCTAGGTATCTTAACCGGCGTGATTGTGGTCAATCTCTACAAATGCAGGGAGGCTCAACTGATAGTACCAGAATTTTTTTAACACCAATTCCGTCAACGAACTCAAAACTCAAAATGGAACCCCGAGGTTCATTCGGAACCCCGTATAAAAAAATGATATAACCCCACTAGTTTCAATTTTTTAGACTCAATAGAACCATAAAATCACGCGTACGAGGCCTCCTTAACTCGATATTCGTGTAAGGATCAAAAACTAACTCAAAAATACAAAAATTCCATCGAGGTTAATGAAAAATATAAAAAACTCATCATAGTCCAAAGTCCACCTCCTAAATCCGAGGGAACCATCGGATTTCCAATTTGAGCACTCTAAGAACAAATGTATACCAAAGTCAATCATTTCCTTTAATACTTAAATTTGTCCCATCAAACCCCTCAAAATTATCACAGATGGAATAAAACTAAAAAAAAAGAGGCTATTAGATCAAAATCGACATTTTGGAGCTGATGGTATTGATGGATTTCTGATAAGAGGTCCTGAACTCTACACGACCCCTAGAGTTCCATATTTCACACTTAAAAGTATTAAAGTCAAAATTCTCAAACTTTAAATTAAAACTCATCCTATTCTTGAACCAACCATGGAACCACAGTTAGTTTAATATAAAGAGACCATAGGAAGGGAAAATAGTCACAATACTAAAAAAAGGGAAAAATGACCTTTCGGGTCATTAAAGATACATAGGTTGTTATTTTGGAATAATCTCTAACGGATTAATATAGATTGAATTTGGATGTTGTATCATGGATGAAATGGTTGCCAATGCATCCAAGAATTCATTATGTACCCTGGGTGTGTGTTGAATTCTACCTTCGAAATCTTGTAAAAAGACATTGCACTATCTCCATGTATTAAGTTATCTTGAAATTCTTGGTGATCCATTCTCCTTGGACTTAGTGAATCAAGATGTTAGAATCACCTATCAGTAAATAACTTTCGTATGTTAATATTTATGGCTAAAAGCAGACCCAAGATATGTGACTCATATTCGACCGTATTATTGGTGTAAGGAAAATGAAGTTTAGCAGTCACCGGGTAATGATGTACAATTTTAGATACTAGAACAACTCGTATCCCAGAACCTTTAAAATTTACAACTTCATCAAAATACAGTCTCCAACATGGATAACTTTCCAATACATCCTCTTTGATGAACCATACTTCTTTATCTAGGAAGCATGTTCAATTTGATCTGCGCTCCTCATAGACTGGATTTTATGCAAGGTGGTTGGAGATCACATGTCCAATGATAGCCTTTTGGGTTACATATTATGTATCAAATTTACTCGAGAGAAGCTGCCACTTTTCCAATTTGCATGTGGACATTGCTTTTTGGAAGATGTAGCTCAAGGGACCTATTCTGGAAATGAGGTATGTTGTATATGAAAAAAAGTAGTATTTCAAATTTTGAGAAATCCATGTTAATGCATAAAAAGGTTTTACTAAGAAAGTGTAATGGGATTCATACTAAATGAATTGTTTTCTCAGGTAATAAATAGATCTCTCTTTGTTCCCTATCTCATCAGTTTGGGTAAGGATAGATCTAACTGATTATCTAACACCGACAGGTATAGCAGCGTGTACTTCCTTCCCTTGGAGGAATAGAACTGGGGATTAGATAGATATTCCTTGATGGTTTCAAAACCTTTCTGGAATTCTTTGGTCCAACGTGTTGGAGAATCTCTTTTCAACTATTTGAATACAGGCTCACAAATGAGCGTTGATTGGAATATGACACTACTGATGTAATTCGATCTCCCTAATTTGATCTCCCTAGGAAACTCATGGCTTCATTCTCATTTTGGGAGGTGGTAATTCCTAAATTGCCTCAACTTTTGAGGGATCTAGTTTAATAACTCTTTCACGGACAATGAAGCTCAATAGTTTTCCAAAGGGTAATTCAAAAGAGCACTTAGCTGGATTAAACTTCATCTTGTACTTAAAAAGTCTATCAAAGAATCTTTTTAGATAATGTTAATGATTCAAACTCTTTCTTGACTAAATTATGACATCATCTATGTACACCTTGATTTTTTGTGCATCAAATGGTGAAAAATAGCTATGACATCCCTCAAATAAGTAGAAGTAGCATTCTTGAGACCAAATGGCATTACCTTGTAATGAAAATTTCCCCAAGGTGTGATGGAAGCTATTTTTGAATCTTCTTCATCCATTAAAATCTGATGATATCCTACAAAACAATCTACGAGTGACTGCATCTCATGCTTGGCGCAATTGCCAATTAGGATATGGATGATGGGTAATGGGAATTTATCCTTAGGACTATTGTTGTTCAAGTTTTTGTAATCAACAATTTTAATCTTTCCATACTTCTTTAGTATAGGGATAATGTTGGTTAACCACTGGTATACTTTATGACATCAACCACTTTGGCTTGAAACTGCTTGGTGACTTCTTCTTTGATCCTTAAAGTTAGATTCGACTTAAACTTCTGGGTTTTTTATTTTATAGGAGTGAAGCCAGGATCAATTCACATGAGAGATAATGTTTGTGCTTAATCCCGACATATAATTTGAAGTATTAAGCAATACTCCAATGTATTTCTTAAGCAGGTGTATAGGTGATGAGTGGCCTAAAACCACTCATTACATCCAAATGCATAGTTAAATTACTTGTTTTTTTCATCATTATGTAAATTTGTGACGTTAGTTTGGTGAGAATTTCAGGTGGATGATGTCTTTTAGAAGAACCAAGCAAATAGAAGCTGAAACGCTGAATTAGAAGAATGAAGTGTCTTCATGGCTGTTGAAAAGGAACCTCCGTCGTGAACAGCGAACCTTCATCTCAACACAACACCACCATGCAGGCCAGGGAGCTGATCTGAGATTACTGGCCAAGACTGTGGATTACCATCCTTAATGGCGGTCATCGCCGTCTCTAAAAGTAGTACTGTCATCCTTCCTAGTAATGAACTTGAAGTCACTGTCGATGACAATGGTGGACCACATTCCCGAATGGTGATGGCTTAATCTGACCGTCGTAGTGGAAATTTGAGGCTTATAAAAGGCACTTCTTCAAACTCAGAAAGGGGGGACAAGAATATAAAAAGAGTGCATGACTTGGAGAATAAGAAAACAAGTGAAAAGAGCAAAGAACCAATGTTGACTACTTTGTTATTGTTTTTTCTTCTAGTTTTGGATTTATTTTTGTATAACTTGGAGGAGAAAAACTTGGGTTACAGCAAGAACATCATGTCGGACTATACTCCCATGAATGGTATATACTCTATTTTATTCATTATGCATAGCTAATCCATTTGACTTGGGATTGTGTTGATGATACACTTTAGCTAGGTGAGTGGGTGATAGGGTTTTGTTGAAACATGGTGTGGGAGTGTTGTGCCTAGTGGGAACCCTTGTTTTGTGTAGTAATAGAGGTTTCAAACTCTATATTATTTTTTAGCAAGTGTAAGAGCCATGAGAATAGAAGTACACTTGTGGGTTTCCTCATTGCATTGATTAGGTTAAACCTAACTTACTAGCTTACTAGAGATAGCTTGCCAGGCAATGAACCTTAAGGTTGTATACAATAGTGTGTTCATGATTTTGAGAGAATGACTTGAATGTTATGAATTAGTAAATAGAGATTTTTATTGGTTCACCTAAAACCTAGCTTGCACAACACTAATACACCACGTATTAAATCAAACACTTTTTCACCCTCACCAATAGCTGAAGGTATCATAAAAACATTCCCAAGTAACGAACCCTAATCTTATTACTCATATTGGTAATTGCAGAACCACTCTCTAGTGATAATCTAGAGAATCACATCCCCATATTAAATTCACCCCCCATTTTATATTTTTCTATATCTTTATATTTAATTAGCATGACTTAGTGAATTGTTACACCATCGTGAACATAGGCTATATCACTCCACATGAATTCGACCCTGACCTAGTTGGGTAATTATACTTGACAACGACTGTATACACACTTTGATTGGTTGTGAAGGTGTAATTGAGCGTTATCAATAAGATAGAAATATCATAGTCCTTTAGCAACTCAATTCACCTACATTGGTAAGAATTAATCCCCCTCTGACTCATAATTTACTGAATACTATGATAATCGGTAAAGATCTCACAATGAACCCCATACAAATAGTGGCACCAAATCTTGAGCGTGGAGACTATCACCGCAAATTCTAAGTCATGGGTGGTATAGTTATGCTCATGAACCTTAAGTTGTCTAGAAGCAAGAAATCACATGACCCTGTTGCTTCAAAGCACAACCCAAACTAATATATAAAGCATCACAATATACCACAGAACTCTGACCCTCAACAGTTAATGTCAACACAAGAGAAAAAGTCAATATAGTCATAAGCCTCCCAAATCAACTCTCACACTCATCTAACCACTGGAAAGGAACATCCGTTATAGTCAATCTATTCAATGGCGCTACAATAGAAGAGAATCCTTCAACAAAATAATGGTATTAACCATCGAGACCCATAAAGTTGTGCACTTCAGTAGTAGTCAGTCTAGGACAATCTCAAATGTATGAAATCTTAGTTGGCTCCACACTAATACCCTCGTTGGACACCATATGTCCAAGAAATGCAACTGACTCAAGCCAAAACTCATACTTTGAGAATTTGGCTAAAGGTTGATGATGTTTGAAAGTATGAAGCACAATCCTCAAATTTCTCTCATGATCCTCCTATTCAAAGAATACACCAAGATATCGTCGATGAACACAATTATAAAAGAATCAAGATAGGGCATGAGCACACTGTTCATCAAATCCATAAAGGTTGCGGATGCATTAGTCAACCCAAAATACATAAACAAGAAACTCATAATTAAATGCTATCTTTAGGATATCCTAATTCTGAATCCACAATTGATGGTCACCTGACCTCAAATCGATCTTGTAGAAGACAGCTGAACACTGAAGCTGGTCAAACAAATCTTCAATGTGAGACATAGGTTATTTATTCTTCACAGTCACACATTAAGCTACCTGTGGTTGATAAATATTTTCCAACCAGATAGCGAGCGGTCACTCAGCAATGAACACATATGCTAGACCCATTCTTCTTCTTTACAAATAGGACAGAAGCACCCCAAGGAAAAACACTAGGCTAAATAAATCCCTTACCTAACAAATCCTAAAGATAATTCTTGAGCACTGTCAACTCATTAGGTTCCATACGATAAGGATAAATAGAAATAGTCCTAGTGTCCATCTTTAACTCAATGTCAAAATCAATGTCTCACATAGGTGGTAGTCCAGTTAGGTCGGTGGGAAATACATCAAGATGCTCATTGAAATAGGTAAAGACTAAGAAGTCGCAGAAACAATGTAACATCCATAACAAACAAAAGATATGCTAAAGAACTATGAGGAACTAGGTGATAACCTGAATGCAAGAAATAGTCCCCATCGGTGTGAGACTAGCCAAACTCTTTTACATGACTGGGTGTATATCGAGCATAGCTGAAAGTCACAGTCTTGGCATAACAATCCATGACCATTCTATATGTAGATAAATACTCCATGCCCAAAATCAAATCAGATTCAACCATATACAACAGAATCAAATCATTGTGAGTCTTAAAACACCCAATAATCATAGAACAGGATCTCAATACATTATCCACTACTAAAGAATTACCTATTGGGTGGACACCAAATAACGACACCAGCAAAGGCTCACTAACCATACTCAGACACAGATCATAATAATATGATACATAGGAGCAATTAGATCTTGGAGAAAATAAAGCCGAAGTTGGATGATAACACACAGAGATAGTACCAGTCATAATATCATCAGAGACCTCATCCTTGGGTCTACCAGGAACTGCATAGAAATGTCGGTGACCACTACCATGGCACCATCATAAAAACCCTCATGACCACTTACCCTACCATATTAAAAATAACCACGACTAGTAACACCACCAACCATGCCCTGAGGTAGAACAACTCTAATAGGATTTGTAGTAATAGGAGCTAGAGCAATAGTCAGCTACATCACAGGTCGAACAGTACCTTTCTAAGGACACTCCACTGGGATATTACCTATAGCACTACAAGTATAACAAGGCCCGTAAGTACAAGCAGAGTGAGAAGAACCCGCTGAACCATACCAAAGACCATGACCTAAAGAATCACTAGCAAATATCTGCATTAATGCTTGAACATGGCGGCTAGACTGCCCCTGCTACTATAGAAAGAAGGGGTCCTAGACCAAGAGAACCAGAACCTTGACTACCATAGAACCACTAAAGTAACCTTGATGACAAGGCCTCTTCTCTTATCTTCCTCTCTTACTATGGGAAAGATCTTCCATAGAATGGGCACTCTTAAGAATGTACTGAAAAGATAACCCAATAACTAGAATCAAGCGATTTGATGAATATCCTGATCCAAACCATGAACAAGTTGACATATACTCTCCGCCTCAAATAAATATAACTAAGTCCAAAAGAATATATCAATGGACTTAGCCTTATACTCAGAAACTAATAAAAATACCTACTGAAGTCTCAGAAATTCCTCCCTCCTACGTTCCTGAACGGTACGAGGAATGTACCTCTTTAAAAATGAATAACCAAGAAAAGTCTAAGTAATAGGAGTGGAGTTAGCTAACCTAGTAGAACAATAAGACCTCAACTAATGCTTGGCAAGGCTTCTCATATGATAAACAGTGAAGTCGACACCATGAGTCTCCAATAAATTGAGGTTATGCAACCCCTCCAAGTAGCTATCAATAAAATCTCTCGGTCCTCACCCGAAAAACCATAAAACCTCAGGAGATCAACCTCAAAAACCAACCCAACACCTTCTGATTTGAGTTAGACATAGCATGGTGAGATGGCATAGGAGGAATCACAGACGAATCAGAAAATGCAAGTGCTAAAGATGGAATAACTAGTGCTGGAGGCACTAGAAAAGATATGGTGATACTAAAGGCAGAACACCCAAACCATAAACACTTGGTACCGATGGCACACCTGGATGAAAAAAGCCAGGGTTGAAGTCAGCACTCCGCCTGTTTGCTTACCCTACATATACAACAAATGCATCAATAAACCCCTTATCTCAGGTGACAAGGCTGGAACAAATGAAGGAATACGAGAGAATATAATTGGTCCATCCTCCCTTAGTGGCTACTGACCCTGTACAGGCTCAGGCTCCCTTTATGAAGATCGTATAGGAGATATAACTCTATCAGGTGCTACTCCTATGGAAATACCTCAACCTCGACTATCACTGCCTCCTCCAACTAGTGGCACAAGAGGCACTTCATTTTCTGAAGCTGTTAAAGCTCGCGTACGTACTACCTGTAAAAGAGTGAAATAGATAGAATGATCTTTAAAGATACCAAATGCTATGAATGTTTGATACAAAAGTAAAAAGAGAAAGGATTCCTAAAGATTTCTCTATTGCCTTTCGATGATAAGATATGTACATCTCCATACCCGATTTGTAAGACTCTACTAGACACTATCAACGAACAGATTCTACGGCAGCATAAACAACAAATTATAATACCCAGGACTCATGGATATTTCCCATAAAACCCATAATATATGTTACATATTCAATGTATAATTGCAAAAGCAACAACAATACGTAACCAACAAAATGACTAGAAGAAGTAGACACGGGTCATGGGTGACAACCTAGAGATCCCAACCCAAAGATGTCTAATTACTACCCATATCATCCTAGTATAAAATAGCAAGTCATAGAATACTTGTCGTCTATAGATAAGCTCCTAAATATAGCATAGATGATGCCTGGACTACTCAAAATCTCGCAAAATAAACAAACATACTCTAACAATCACACAACTAGAAAAATAGTAATCTAGACATTAATACAAATAAATTATACCTGTAAATCTATGAAAATAGTTGGGGTCAAAATATGGGTAAAAATAGGCCTATGAGCCGGTCCAAAACCCGAACAAAAGCTATTAAAATATTCCCGATAGCATGGGGAAATCATACCCAAAAATTTGGAGCTAAGATAATCAAGAAATAATCTTGAATTGATAAAATAAAGTGATAAACACACATGGGGAATTTGGGGAATTTTGGGGGAAATTTAGAGAAGTAAAACTGGAAACTTATCAATAATTAATGAAGAATCGAAGATATCAAGTTTCCAACATCTCCCACAAGCTCATGCAAAGACCCACAAATTTTAATGGAGGTTTAGGAGTTTTGAAAATCTAAAAGTGTAGAAAAAAATGAAATTTTGGGATTGAAGGGTATCTATACTAACAGGGACATCGCACCTATGGAAGAAGACATCATAGGTGCAATGTCATAGTTGCAAAAGATAGGTCGCCGGTGAGAAACACCTGGCGAAGGGATTTCATTGTAGGTACAATGGAAAGCTTGTAGGTGTGAAATTGCTCCTACATACCAGGGATTACAGTTGGGACGTCACTCCTGCAGATAAAATCTCACAGGTGCAACATGCACGAAGCCATAAACACCAGCAAATTAGCTAAGAAATCAAACTTTGAAACAAGGCCCGAAATGCATTAAGAATCTTATGAACATAAACCAAATATACTATTATCATGGAAATAACATTCTGGAACCAATGGTACAGACAAAACTCCGATCCGAGGTTGTTTCAAAAAAACGTTGATCAAACTCAACTTTATGCCACAATAACCAACTTTCCAACTAAGTACTCAAAATGAGCCCTCTTAGTTCGGAAACCAAATGAATAACTCACAAAATCCAAATTCGACATTTCGAAGCTGATCGCATAGTGGTATTTTCAATTCGAGGCTTCGGTCACAAAATGACCACCTAAGTTCCACTTAGGCAACAAAAACCACATAAAACACACAAAATCGCACAAACTCAAAACCAAAGATTCCAAAATCAAACAAAGAGTCTAATTAGACAAAAAAACATGTTCTAGAGCTAATGAAACCATTGGGGTTTGATTTCGAGTTTGTTTTTACAAAATATTAACTAAAGTCAACGAGTTTAATACTAAAGTCTCTAAAATAGAGAAACAAACATAAAGACCAAACGAACAACCGGAGAACCGAGCCACCAGTTATGATAAGTCACAAATGACTTGGGGCCACTATAGGAAAGTCTAGAATGCAAGAAAATACAAAGTCACAAGAATAACCAGAAGGGTCATTACATATTCATTATTATGGATACTAAATTTATGGTTTAATTTAGATGGATTTTCTTACAAATTATTTGGGCTTCGTCTAAGAGTGATCCTCTTTTACTAATGGTTGAATTTTGAAACTGATCATAGCATCTTAACCACTAATTAATGATTTAAAGAGGGTTATGCCATGGTGAAATTCAATCCACGGTAATATCTCAGTCCATTTCTAATTGTAATTTATTTATTATTATGTTTGAGTAATATGTCAAACCATGTTTGAGGTATGATTCCAGGAAACCCGAGGTAAGATGCTGGGTTTGCATTGTGTTGGTCGAATTCTACAGTACTACACCATATCATATTGCACTACATCTTCCATGTGTGTGTGTGTATATATATATATATATATCACGTGTATATTATAGCTACTATTTTGATTTGTCTTTTTTTTGTTATCCTTGAAGTTGCTAGTGTAGTTTACTCGTTCAGAATACCTTACATGCCTTTTATATTATATCCTATCTTCTTAACTCCTTTGGTCTATAATGTCTGGTACAACATATTGTTGTACTCATACTACACCTTTGTATACTTTTAAGTTTGTATACAACGAGTCTTCCCCGCTAATTCTACTCACTCTAGAGCCCCCTAGTTGGAGATATGGTGAGAACTAGGCATCTGGAAGCTTACACATTTTCTTTCTATATCTAGTACAATTTTTTATATATTTTATATAGGGCTATTATTATATCATGTGTTCAATTATTTAGTGTCTCTTGTATTAGTGACACCAAGTCTGGAGGGTGCTTTTTGCCATATGTTTTGTCTTTCCTCATTTTTGTGGAGCTTATTTTAAAAGATTATTTATACTTGTGTATGTATAGTGGTGTCATTTCCTTTTTTATGCAACCTTTACCATTCTATTTTTTTTTATCTTTTAGGTGTTTTTGGCATGCTGAAAAGTTATA
>JBDJHY010771573.1:0-15424 GCA_039654485.1 Withania somnifera | reverse complement strand
TTATTCCCTCATCAAATAGTATAGGACTAAATCCTAAGCCTCAGGATCCCGACAAACCCCCAAGTCAAAGAACGTTGTTAAGTATCTCACTCTCAAGTTTCCCAATTTTAAAGTTAAAACTTCAAAATAAGGAAACTAAGATAAAATGTGACTAAACTATCAAAGAACAAAACCATCAGTCTCAGCGAGTCATAAATGGATTTGGTCAGCTTAAGGAAATCTCTAAATATAGGAAACATTCAAAGATATGATAATGGCCCAGGAGGCCATTACAATACTTTATACTAAAAGGAATTTCATCTATAAAATTCATAGGGTAGAAAGTACGTGAAGAATCGAACAAGTAATGGCATTAGGCTCGCGTACCCCTATTTATATCTATGTTAGACTACACAACCAAACAACGCATCTATCAAACCTTTTCCATAGAAATCCATCTGAATATAGGCTACCCACTATCCACAACTAACAAGTCACCAACTATTAAAAAAATGGAAAACTTGAATCTAAGTATACCAAAATCACTGAAGCATGAAAGAAACGTCTGGATCATAATACCACAAAGGAAACACAAGGTAAACCAACTAAAGGCTAGGAAGACTAGGAGAAATCCCAACCGATAGATAGTATCACCCTATCATCAAGGATATCAAGGCACTATACACCAAAAAACTAGTTGAAATACTTGAAGGTAGTAGCCATTACATGCAAATAATTCCATGACAAAAATAGGATGAAAGCCTAAAATTATGACAATATGAACCTCTTGCAATGAACTATCCTAGTCTTGAAAATCTGAGTTAAGAACCCCTTTGAGATGGAAAACACCTACATCAACATAAATAGATCAACCTGCCAAACTCCACCATAGGAAACATACCATCAAAAACATCTGGAACCTAACTATGGACCTTAATCCATGCAATATCCCCTCAACATCAAGAATATCATTCCAAGTTAACTTTTTGCCTAATGAATGGGTGTCCGAAGCCAACAACCATTGAATCATTCATGGAGATAGCAAGCTCCAACCACCAATAGTACTCAAAAGTAAGACTATCAAAACCAATCCCAAGAGAACTCTAGACTCTCCACTATAAAAATTAACCATTGAGCCAAAGACACATGTACCACTGAAATAAAACACGTTTTATAGTCAAATTGGTCTAAACTGCTAGATAATAACACAATATAAACCCATCACTTATAGCACACTTATGTTGTGACACTCTATGGTATCAACACATAACTAAAATAAGAAGTCTTGGATCCACATCAATACCACACCTATGAAAGTAGTCCAAAAACTAGGTGGGTGTAAAGACTAATGTAACACATTGTACTTAGATCAGGTAAAAACTCAGTATTTGAATTTTTTGAAAACTTGAAATTTCTTTCACAACTCGTACTGTTACTCATATTGCAAAGTTCAAAAACCTTAAAATATTGTTTCCCAAACCATGAGTTGGTCCCTTGAATCGTGACTATGACTTATGAATTGTAGATTAACTCTTAATATCACTTCTGATAGATTCTCCAAAGACAGACTTTCTATCCAAAAACCTATTGTGACTCCAATCTATAAGTATAGATCGATTTATGCCCTCTATGATAACCTTTAATTTATATTTTTATATGGACAGTCCAGTAGTTTCCCATCCTTTTAGTCCCAATCCTATGTTATTTTATCTTCTTTTAGGTTTACTAAAAATATCAAAAAACATTATGTCCTTCATTCTTTACATAATCTGATTAGGAAACAAGTCTTTCTTCTGAGATGCTTTTTAAAGAAATGTTAGGGCTCCATTAAAAGGGTTTTCTGTAGTACTTCCATTAAATTCTTCTATATAAGTGCTTCAAATCAAGTTTGTGGGCTAATGAACAAGGATCCATTTTATCGTTATGTCCAAAAATTCTTTTCTTTAAGGCCTTGAATGTAAAAGCATGTCTAGGGTTATCTTTGATTTTCTATTCTATATTGAGAATTTCCCATATTGCAAGATTCCTGGTAAAGTTAATTATTTGTTGAAGTTGCATAGTAATATTGAGTTGTAGAAATATGATAATGAATGTTGTAATAGAATTTACTGAAAAGTCATAATGCATGAATTAATAAAATTTTCAAGGTAAAATCCTTAAACTTGAATCGAGTATTAAAGTGTCATTAATTAACTTGACTTTTCTTGATTTTTAAGCTTAATTGTGGATGATGTCTAACTTTAAATTTTTTTTCTAATTAAGAATAATTAAGAGTATCGATATTTGCAGCCATGATTTTATGCTTGACTTACGAGCTAGTGTAAGAATGACTATGAAGTGTCATATTGATATCTTTTCTGAAGAGTGTTATCCATTATGGTTTAAATTGATATTTTGGGCTATTTGGTTCCATTGAGGGTGTTCCAATAGTCTAGAGTGATGAATTTGCAGTTTGGCTTGTGTTCTTATTATGGTTGTTCTATTAAGTCAAGCTTATTAATAATGATGCATCATTATTTTATAGAGGAACTTTAGCACTGAGAGGGTGGGAACGAGGACCTTATACCAAACACTTATGTCATAAAATGTAGGCTAATCTTATAACCCAATATGTTCCTTTTGATGAGACTTAGTAGATCCATTAGGGAATGCAAGGTACATACCCCTCAACGTGGGGGTAATAAGTGGACTTCATTGCTAATCAAGGTGTGTTTGTTATAGAAACTCCCAAATCAAGTTAAAAGTTAGATTGTAATAATGAAAATTGAAAGAAGGTTTTATGGAGTTATTATTCATTGTTGAAAATTGTTGAGTTTGGAACGTTATTAAGTTTTTTAATTATTATTTAAAGTTGATCTTTAAAAGATAATATTGGAAAACTTGCATATAATTGCTTTATTGGTGTTGAGAGCTAAATTTAAACTTGTCATAAGTTGTTCATGCATTGAATAGATATTTTATCATGATGTTTTGTGTATCATGTATCATTTTCTCTTACATATTCAGTAAATTCCATATACTTACTGCATTTTCTATGCTGCATGTTTCACGTCATGCAGATCCTTCTGCTATTTGGATGTTCGAGGTTGATTCGATTTGCATCCTTTAAATTTGAGGTTGATTGGATTGACATCCTTTAAATTCAAATATATGTGATTCCTCATTAATTTGAGAGAATAACTTTTGGTGTTATTTATTTCCTTTATTATGGTAGATGCAAGACATTTAGATTTTTTAAATTTTAGGTAGAGCCAAGACATTTAGATTTTTTAATTTTAAGTCTAGCTAGACATCTTATTCTAGCACCCGATAAAGAGCTTATTGTGGATTTCATACATGAGTATTAAGTAGTGTTGAGACTTGAAGTTTTTATATTTATTGTAGTATTTATCATTCATTCTTTTGAGATTCATACTACTTTATATTGTCATTGATATTCCTTTGTCTTAGTGTGAGGAAATAGAGATGTGCATGAGTCAAGGGTTCATCCAAAGGTACCTTGTGGATAAGGATGTCATATTATGCCCAACGGTAAGCTCAAGGTGTGAAAAAATTAGTATTAGAGAGTTAGATTCAACTATCCTAGGATGTCTGAAAGTCAATGTTAAGTGAGTCTATTTTATAGGTATGATCTAAAACATACTAATAATTGAAAGGATACTAAGAGTTTAGAATTTTTTCCCTTTGTTATTTCTAATTTTGTTCTTTGTTGTTGAATTATAATATATTATTTCAAAATCGTGATTTACGCATTTTAGATCATGCATACAAAAATATAGATAGGTCATTAGATCAAGGTTTAGAATTAACCAAAGAAAGTTCCTCCAGTTCCATAGCCTCAACAACTAGAAAATGTCAGTACTGCGGAGTTTTATAATGCAATCCATTTTTTTTATCAGAAAGTGGTTACACAAGAATAGTAGTAGGTTCCAGTTCTAATAGTTTAGCCAGCATCTCCTAATACTGGTATGTTGAGGGTGAGAAAATTTCTAAGGATGAATTCTCAAGACATCTATGGTTCTAAGATAGGAGAAGAATCAGAGAACTTCATTGATGACTTTTTCTGTTTATGATACTATGAGAGTCTTTTATTTGTATCAAGTAGATTTTCCATGTAACAACTGAATGATTTCTCTAGATTTTAGTATGACTCATGGAGGAAGAATAGGGTGGTTGGTGTAGCATCAACTTCATGGTATGAGTTCAAGGAAGCATTCTTGGGTAGGTTCCTTCCAAGAGAGAAGAGGTAGGAGGGGGATAGAGAGTTTCTGAGTTTAGAGCGGGGATCCATGTCTATGGCAGAGTATGGTATGAAGTTCACTAATCATTTGGAATATTCTTTGAAGATGGTTGCGGATACACATCACCAGATCGACATGTTTGTTTCAAGTCTCTCTCCTAAGTTTATAAGGGAAGGAAAGACGGCTACTTTAAATTGTGACATTGATGTCGACAAATTAATGGTGCATTTTGAGAAGATTGAGAAAGATAAGTGTAAAAGGAGAGAGAGTCATCAGAGCAACAAGTCTTATACTAGAAAATTTGAGTGTAGCCATCCTATTCTTGTGGTGGATTTAGATAACAACAACAACAAAGGTTGAGAGGACCAGCCCATTCATCCTTTAGTGTTCCTTCAAATAATTTTAGGCCTTAGAAGAGGCAGAAGAACAAGCCAGCTTCGTAAAGTACTTCTCCTTTGTGTGGAATTTGTGGTATGAACCATTTAGGTCAGTGTAGAGTTTGTCAAGATGGTTGTTTTATATGTGTCCAGGATAGTCCTATAATTTAAGAGTGCACTTTTAAGAAATTTTTTGGATGTTGAAAGCTAGGACATAAACAGAGGCATTATTTGTTGAGTAGATAGAGTGATGGTTAGGGTAGCCTAATTCCTTAACCAACACCACCAATAGCACACCCACCTCAGTAGGGAGCTTCTTGGGGTATTGATGGTGGCCAATGCAGAAACTAATTATATTCTATGGAATCCAGATAGTATCAAGAGCAGTCATTTGATATTGTGATATGTATATTTTGATTATATGATGTGGAAATTTATGATTTGTTAAACCTTGTAGTTACCCTAGCTTTTATTTCCTTATATGTTCCTAAATCGTTTAGAGTCAACTCTAAGTGTTCATCTGAGTCATTGTCTATTTCCACACTTGTTTGTGATTATATTTTAGAAGATAGAGTTTATCTGACCTTATTTATATTCTAGGTAAGCCTATTCCTATTGATAATCTTGAGTTTGATATGGTGGAAC
Source organism: Withania somnifera (assembly GCA_039654485.1). Taxonomy (NCBI): domain Eukaryota; kingdom Viridiplantae; phylum Streptophyta; class Magnoliopsida; order Solanales; family Solanaceae; genus Withania; species Withania somnifera. Next base: position 10,182 of record JBDJHY010771573.1, on the reverse strand, counting down.
TTGATGTTATTCTTAGCCTAGATTGGCCCTATTCATGTCAGGACCTTGTTGATTGTTGGACTAAAGTTATCCACTCTTGTTTTCTTGATGAGCCTATTATTGAGTTGGAGGGTGTTGTTGTTGTTCATAAAGGTATTTCATTTCATATCTAAAGGCTAGAATGATTTCTTTAAGAGGTGTATCTACCACTTAGTTTAAGTTAAACACTCTAACTCCGATATATTTGATATCCATTTTATCCTTGTAGTCATAGAGTTTGTATACGTGTTGTGGAGGAGCCACCAAGAGTCCCTTCTGATGGTGAGATAAACTTCAAAATAGACCTTATTCTAGGAAATTGGCCAATTTATATTCATCCATATAGGATGGCACCTTCCAATCTTAGAAAGTTGAAAGATCAGTTAGCAGACCTCCTAGAAAAGTGGTTTATATGTCCTAGTGTGTGTCTCTACGGTGAACATATAGTTTTCATGCAAAAGAAAGATTGTTCCCTATGAATGTGCATAGAATACTAGTATCTAAAAAGAGTCACAATAAAACAAAAATATCCTATCCCGAGGATTCATGACTTGTTCAATTAGCTCCAAGGTGCTAGCATCTTTACAAAAATTGACATTCATTCTAGCTATCATAATCTTAAGGTCAGAGAGATAAGTATGCTAAAGACTTCTTTAGGAGCCCATTATGTCCATTTTGAGTTTGTGGTCATGTTCTTTGATATGAATATTTCTATTGAAAATTTCTTGGACCTTATAAATAGGGTGTTAAAGAAATACTTGTACCTATTTATGATCATATTTAGTGATGAAATTCTTGTTTTGTCCGTAATGTAGACCATCTCTGAGTTGTTCTTCAGACTGTTGGAGAGCATCAAATTTATGCTAAATTATCTAAGTGTGAGTTTTGGATTCTTCCAGTTGCTTATTTGGTCGTATTATCTCTGGTGAGGGTATTCAAGTGGATTCTCAGAAAACTAATGTTGTCAAAATTTTTCCTAGACCAGCCTCTTCTTAAGATATCTGTAGATTTCTAGGTCTAGCTAGGTATTAGTATAGGTTTGTTTAGGAATTCTACATAATATATTCATCTTTGACTAAGTTGACTAAGAAGAAAGTGAAGTTTGAGTTGTCACATATTTGTGAGAAGAGTTTTCAAGAGTTGAAAACTAAGTTGACTTTAGCTCTAGCCATGAATTTTCCTAACGATTCTAAGGGTTTTTTGTTTACTACGATGCTTCTCTAGTTTGTATAGGTTGTGTTTTGATGCATCATCGTATGTTGGTAGAATATGCTTCTAGAAAACTTAACTTTCTTGAGAAGAGTTATTTAGCTCATGATCTTGAGCTTGTTGTTGTGGTGTTTTGTTTGATGATTTGGAGGTTCTACTTGTAAAGAGTGTATGTAGATGTCTTTACCAACCATAAGAGTCTCCCATATGTGTTTGAGAAGAAATATTTAGATATTTGTTAAAGAATGTGGTTAGAGTTTCTTAAAGACTATTATATTAGTGTTACGTATCATCCTGGAAAGGTCAATATAGTGGCAAATACCCTTAGAAAGTTGTCCTTGAGTAGTCTAATGTATGTTGATGAGGATAATAGAGAGTTGGCTAGAGAGGTGTATTGACTTCCACACCTTAAGGGTGAGATTGGTTGGTGATGAGGATGGGGGTATGTTAGTACAAAATGCATTTGAATCATCTCTTGTTTTTTGATGTAAAGGAGAAGAAATATAGTGATTTGGTTCTAGTTCAGTGGAAGAGTTGAAGTTTAGAAGCAGAGAGTCCATATTTTCTTCCAAGGGGGAAATAAAATTCTTCATTATTAGGATCACCTTTTTGTGCCAAAGTGTTGATGGGTCGAGAGAGAAGATCTTGTTCGATTCTCAGAGTTATAGGTATTCTTTTTAATAAGTTTAATGATGATGGAAATAGTATAATATATGCATAAGTGTCCTAACTGTTAGATAGTGAAGGTAGAGCATTGGAGACCAGCAAGAGAGTTGCAGATTTTTGTATTTCAACATTGAAATGGGAAGTGATTAATATGGACATTTTCATCGATTATCCCTTAGCCCAGAAGCATGATTCTATATGGGAGATAGTAGATATATAGACTATGTCAACCTACTTCATTCCAGTACACACCGGTTATTCAGTAAAGAAATATTGGAGGATTTACCTTTAATAGATTGTCAAGATGCATGAGATGCCTTAGTCTATTGTTTCGGATCGAGGTACATAGTTTACTTTGCAGTTTTGGAGATAATTCTAGAGGGGTGTTGTTACTAACATTGTATAATATTTCATCCACACACAGATGGTCAGGATGAAAGGACAATCCAGACATTGGAACATATGATGAGGGCATATCCAAATGATTTCAAGGGCAGTTAGGTTGACCTTTGTGAGAGTTTACATACAATGACATCTATCAATATAGCATCCATATGACCCTATTTGAGGCTTTGAATAAGAGGAGATATAGGTCTCTTATTGGATGGTTCAAGGTAGGTAGACATCTAAGTTAGGGCTAGAGATTATTCACGATATGATGCAGAAGGTTTAAATTATCCAAGGGAGATTGATAACATCTCATAGTAGGCAAAAATCCTATGAAGATGTGAGAAAAAGAGATTTATAGTTTGATGAAGGTGTTTTGGTATTTTTAAAGGTATCTTTGATGAAGGTATTGATGAGGTTAATTACAAAGGGAAAGATAAAGCTGCCCTAAATCGGGCCATATTAGATTTTAAGAGAGTGGGAAATATTGCTTATGAGTTAGGCCCTCTAGAAGAGTTAGTAGTAGTTCATTTGGTCTTTCACGTATATTTACTGAAAAAGTGCATGAGTGATCCTTCCATGGTAGTTCCAGTTGAGAGTATCAGAATCTGAGATTGCTTGACCTATGAGGAGGTCCTAGTGTAGATTTTAAATAGATAGGTCTGCAAATTGAGAAAAAAAATATGTCTTTAGTTAAGGTTCTATAGAGTAAAGGATCAAGGTGGAAAGTAAAGAAATACATGTTGATTAAATATCCCCACATGTTTCCTTTTATTTTAACATCAGTGTGAGGTAATAACAACTCTATTTTAGCTTTTCTTCTGAGTGGATGATGCATGTAGGATGTAGCCTCTACCATTCATGTGTCCCATTGAGTGTATTCCTGCATTATTCGATGAGTTCATATTAGTTGATGTCTAAGAGAATGCTATGCATATAAGTCTATTGAGTAGTAGAATCATCCTTTGTATGTTATTGCATTATATTGAGTAAGTTTTTCGATCACTCTATCACCTTTGTAGTCTTTTACTTTGGCCTGAGTTAAATCATTTAGTCATGGATGGATAATATCAAGGTGGAGATGATTTAAAACTCCGTACTTGGACCAGTCCGTAAAATTAGTATTTACATTAGTTTATAATTGAAAATTTCTCCTTGAGTACCATGATTTGTGGTATGACTTATGGAGGCCTTTATGAATCGTACAATGAAATGTACAATAGGACCCTAAATATTCAAAATTTGTTCCCCGTAAATGAATTTTTCCCATGAGTAGGGACTATGACCTACGAGTCGAAGGCCAACTCATATTGTCACCTTTGAAAGATAGTCCATAGACCATAAATATCTATCCAAAATCATATGAGTGGGAGCCATAAGTTGTTGCTCCAATCTATAGTCGTAGGTCGACTCATGACCTTTTGTGATAGAGTTTTAGTTATGTTTTTGTAAGGTTAGTCTAATAAATACCATTTTTTAGTCAAATAAAATTTTATTTTGGAATTTTAAGGTTACTATGAATACCCAATAGCCTTATTTCCCTCGTTCTTTACATAATCTGATTAAGAAAAATGTATTTCATTGAAGCTTCACTCCAATGTGAAGTTAGAGTTCCATCAGAGGATTTTTCTTATGGTGTTGTTTTCCAAAAAATTCATTCATAGAAGTGCTTCAAATCAGGTATAGGGTCTAATGAATAAGGATCCCTTTCATCCTTGTGTACAAAAATGATTTTCTTAAAGGTCTTGAATTTTGGAAGCATGCCTAGTGTTAACTTTGATTTTCAATTGTATATTGAGAATTTTCCCTGTTGCTTGATTCCTTGCTAATGTTTATTATTTGATGAACTTGCATCGTCCTATTGAGTTGTAGAAGCATGGTTATGAATGTTTTAGTAGAATTTAAAGGAAAGTCATAATGCAGGAACTGATAGAGTTTTCAATGTAAAATCCTTAATCTTGAATCAGAGTATTGAAGTGTCATGAATTTACATGACTTTTACATGGTTTCTAAGACTAATTATAAATAATGTCAAACTTGAGTGTTTTTGGATAACTAAGCCTAATTGATATTATAGATGTTTTCAACAATGATTTTATGCTTGAGTTACAAGCCGAGAGTAAGAACTACTGCTATGTGTCATATTGGTATCATTTATAAAAAGTGTTACCCAATGCAGTTTTAATTGATATTTTGGGCTAATTGTTTCTACTGAGGGTGTTCCACTAGTCTAGAGTGTTGAATTTATAGTTTGTCTTGTAGTTCCATTTAGGGTGTTAAGCTAAATAAAAAGTGTTGAGTCTTGATGTGTCAGTATCTTAGGGAGAGGTTTTAGCACAGCGAGGGTGGGAGCACTGCACTTCTATCTAAAACCTGTATTGCCAAACGTAGCATAATATTATGTCCATTGTGTGCCTTTTGATGAGACTTAGTAGATCCACTAGGGGAAGTTAGGTCCATACTCTGGAAATGTATGAGGGTCCTTCCACATGAGGTAATATGTGAACTTTTATTTCTAAGGCACGACGTATAGAAACTACCGTATGAAATTAAAAGTCGTAATATTGTAAAGAAAGCTGAAAGAAGGTTTTTAACTAAGTCATTAATCTGTGTAAAATTGTTAAGTCTAGAACATTTTTTTTAGTCCATTTATTGTTCTTCATATTTAAGCTTTTAAAACTAATAATTTCAAATCATGCTTATGATTTTTTTATTGATGTTGAGAGTTAAATTTGAACTTTTTATAACTTGTTCATTTATTTCATAACCATTATATCATTATTCTTCGTATATAATGTATCATTTTCTCTCAAATATTATGTATATTACATGTATGGACCACATATTTTGTGTTGCATGTTTCACGCCCTGCATATTTTTCCAGTCGTTCAAATGTTTGAGGTTGATTGGATTTACATTCTTAGAAGTCATAGATATTGTAAGTCCTCATTGATTCAAGGGAAGATCTTGTTGAAATGTTTATTTCCTTTATTATGATAGAGCCTTGACATTTAGATTTTTTTAATTTTGAGGCTAGCTAGAGATCTTGTTCTAGCAATCGAATATCTAGCTTATAATTTCTTTAATACATGATTAATCAGTACAATTAAGACATACATTTTCATATTTTTTGAAGTATTTGTATTCATTCTTGTGACATGTGCACTACTCTATGTTTGTATTGATATTGCTTCCACTGAAGGCAGCCAAATTATAGGAAGTGGGCAATACCTTTTATCCTACTTGTTGAGGTACTTCGTCCATTTCTTTACAGCCAAGTGGCTCTCCATCTTTACGGTTCATCCAAAGTTACCTAGTGGATAAGGATGTTGTGTCGCGTCTAGTGGAGATCTTGGGGCATGAAAACTAAGGACTGCACGAGATGCTTCGCGGCCAGCTAAATCCAATAGGATGACATACCCTAGAAGAGATCATATATTGAGGGACCACACGCCCTATGAACTACAAAAGAAAGAGAGAACCATCCACAAAGGGTAGATACACAACCGCGACCATAAGCATATACTTTTCAAAACTAAGAAAAATTAGGGGGTACAAGCAAAAAAATAAAAAGGGAATGAATAAATCTAAACATGTTAGGTTGCAAAACAACTCATTGAAAATAGTTAAGAGAAGTAAACAGTAATGAGTAGAGGAGGAAAGAGTCATCTTATCACGCAAGGATTACACACGTCATTACCCAACACAATAACTAATGGAAAAAAGAGGGAAAGCTACAAGAAAAAACCATAGTATAACTAAAACATCGAAAAACACCAAAGAGTATCTTAACTCCACTAATAGAGATAAAATAAGGCACAAGGAATTAACAACAAAGAAGTATCTCTAGGAAACCAACCTCCAATCATGAAAGAAAGATGGATCCCATTTGTTGAGTGCCTAAAAGTTCCCTTTCACTCATCTGGGTAGGTCGGGCATGGCTAAGTTGATGATCATAGCACAAATGTCTAGGGCCATATAGGAAGGAAGGTAACCACTCCATGCTTGTGATGTCACTATAAACAATGATAGCATAAACCAACAAATCTATCTCCCAAGATCACAAATGTTATACAAAATATCCACTACTAAAAGAAAAAGAAAAAGAGTAGGAATTATGATACAATCACTATATGAACGATAACAACTATTCATCACATGAAAAAAGCTATGAACACATGTACAATAACTAAGAATAAAATGGGTCTAACAACCAGAAAACAATTACAAACTCGATATAGAAGAAATGGTAGCATAGTAAGGAATTACGGAAAAGCCACGGGGTTAATAATATAACACAAAACAAAACATGTATTATATCGTGAAATAGGACCACTCACTCTAACGAACACAAATAATCACAAAAAGCTCGATCAGAACTCAAAACTGACTCACCTAAAATACCTTGGGACACCCCTCAACACTTTGCACACCAATGTTGAATAGAGGACGGGAAACCTTTAGGAAGATCTGTTGACCAAACTATCCAGGCATCCACAATTGGGGAACTTCATAGATTAAGAAAATACCCCGGGACCAACCATCAATACTTTACACACGAATGTTGAATCGAGTATGAGCCACTAGGAAGATCTGTTGACGAAACTATCTAAGTATCCGTAATTGGGGAACTTCATGGCTCAAGAATAAAACTATTGAAAAAACTGTAATAGACCCATATTCACTAAACTGTCAAATAATAGGAAATAGATCCCCATTGAACCATCCTGGGCACCTCTATATGCTTTCTAGTTGCCCCTGGTTAGTAGTGGAACTGGTTCAAACGAATGAGCTATAATTATTACTGACTAGATTGCCTTATTTCGGGGAAATTGTATTGCATAGTAACCCAACAAATATAATCATAACTCATCTATGAAGTTGTACTCTACTAGAACTACTAGATCTACTTTGCTGGTCATCAGAACCCTAAAATCCAAATAAGACTCTTGAAGTGGTTGATTGCTGAATCTATTACTACTACCAATGATTTAGGACCTTTCCTATAAATATCTACCAACTGACCTGAGACAACAAACGATGTCCTAATGGTGATGCATACTACCACAACACCTCACAGCCTTGTGGTAAAAAATACCACTAGTCCAGGAATGATATGAACCTCTAAAAGTCCTTTCCTCTTGGGTACCATACGCGCTGTGACAAAAAAGAGCTATAGCCTCAATGTATCTAAAAGAATTAAACTTGCTCGTAGTCTACAAGTATTATACTGGAGAACCTTAGACCCATGCTGAAGTAACTCATAAAAATGACAATCTCATTCTAAAATTGGACATATTGTATCTCACATCTGCAAACTCGCCCCAAAACCACTTCCTGATAAATCGCAGAGCAAACGTTGTGGATAAAGGTCCTTGAGGAATAAATTTAGAAGGTTGTAAAGTATCTAAAACTCTTACAGGGTCATAGCTCACCTGGATTCTAGTAGCTAAGCTACCCACTATAATCGACAATGCCTAAACTAGTGGAACAACTGGGGCCAACAGAACTGGTTGAGCCTTGGCATCCTATTCCACTCTTCAGGTGATGTATAGGACCTATTCGAGGACTATGCTCTCACCATTTTTTGTAACTATAGTGATATACTCTGAATCTTGGGAGAAGACAATGATGTGAACTAACTCTTTGACTACCACCTATGGAAGAAGTAGTTATACAAGTATAAGTTGAAACTTTGATTTTCTTACAAATCAATATTCCCCAGACCTCGACCTTAGGGTCGGCCTTTACCATAGGCCTTCATTGGAGCCCTTACTACTGAGGTAGAAGCACTACTTCTGTTTGCTGATACCTCATGTAAATCATTAATAAAAGAATGAACTTTAATGAGATTCCTAGAAATCGATAGAAATATCACACACAAAAGGAATTAAGAATTATAAATTCCAAAGTACTAACCTATAACCTCCCATAGATGGGATATGAATAGCTACGTACTGATATGTCGGACTCTACTAGACACCTTCCTCTATAACAAAGATATAGTTGAACCTGTGCTCCAATACCACTCTATCACAACACAAACTCAGATTAAGATAGAACTTACCATAACCCAGCTATAGGCAAGGATCTTCTATAACACGGAGCATTAAGAAATAGGCTATAACAAAAAAACAAAAATAAAGAATGAGAAGACAATGAATATATATATATATATATAGCCACCCCAAATCTTGTATCTGCAACACTAGAATCATTAAAATATAAGACTGAATACAAGTTATGCTACGCAAAATAGAATATACACGATGTACCTAAATCCAAGTAAAGATAGTGTTGATGTGGATGGATAAGGATTATCTCGAATGCAAAAGTTCAGTGCAATCTCTGAGGACTTACAAGGTGACACAACATGATAACCATCCTCATCCCTAACTCACACTAGGTCTTGCATCACAATAAGGATGCAGAAATATAGTATAAGTACCAATACCAACATGTATCCAATAGGTATCATAGGCTTACCGGATAGTATAAGATGCAAAAAAAATAAGAACGAGTTCTATTCTAGAAAGAAAGATTAATGGGTAACAATCATAATAAAGGAAATGTCTAAAAATATTAGGGTAGACAGATAAAGAAAACAATTCCAGAAGTTAGACTACTTACCTCAGTTACAAGTGAAACATTGAAATAGTAATGATACAACTAGGCTAAATGATTAATATAAAAGTAGCAGGTAGAGTTAAGGAAGTAATAGATAAATAATTGCCGACTTAATAATGCAAAAAGAGTAAGACCAAGCTAGATGATTAGCAGGGAACTATGAAAGAATACGGACTATAAATACTAAGCTATATACAATGTCAACACTACAATATACACAGTAAAATGGATAAAATGATAAAAATAGTCTCCAACAAAGCCATAGGGAAAGATAATCACAAGAGATACAATGTGAACCAGGAGATATAGAATAATTTACACAAGCAATAGTAGAGTAATAAAAAATCAAGGTAATAATGTAATATTGCAAATAAAACCTAACTATGATCCCATTACAACAATATATACATTAAAATAAAGTAAGGACAAAAACAAAGTCGGAATGGCATCCAATACCACTAGGAGGTACACCAAAGCATCATAAAACCCAATAGGACCCCCCCCCCATAAATCTAAAAAGTAAAATCAGTACAAGAATGTGTTCATTGCAAGGGGTGTTAAAAAGTAAATCAAGGAACCTGTATGCACCTTCCCCTAGCATAAGGAAATGTAGGTCGGACTCATGGAAGATCTTATCCTCACATAAAAAAAACCTCATGTACTCCCATCAAGAAGTCACAATACAACCTGGATAGCCAAGGCCTCTAGAGGGAATAATATCTCATATTCCTAATGTCACAATCAAATCATCAGTGCCACAATACAAAAACACTAGATCCCAACTCGTATACATTATCTCGGTAAAAATATATTGCATAACTATAAGAATAATAATATTAATATTAGAGAAAATTTAAAAATACAGGTCAACTATATAATAAAATAGCTCTGTACCTATGAAATGGTTGTGGAAGGTATAAGTACAATATAAAAACGTTCCTTCATATTTTAGTCCACTTCTCTTTATATATAAAAATAGCATCTTATGAACAAAGTGGTCTTGAAAGGTTTTAAATATACTAAAAATCTCTTTCATTGACTAATTTGACAAAATCGATGTTCATTAACCATTTGTACTTCTCATAAGTAAATCATTATTACATCTCTATTAATATCTAACTTTTATGTTTTTCAGTTATCCAATGCATGCTGATACACACAGTCACCTCACAAAGATATTCAAATCGAAAATCAAGACAACATGACATATTAGAAGTCTCAACCTTTAAGTAAGGCTCAACACTATCTCATAAAAGCCTAATATAAGGGCAAGAT
>JBDJHY010771358.1:0-15425 GCA_039654485.1 Withania somnifera | reverse complement strand
CAAAAAAAAAAAAAAAAAGATTTATTTAGTAAGAATTTTTCAAGGAATTAAAAATCTCAAAAAAATCTCAAAAAAAAAATTATCTTTCTTATCAATAATACAAAAATATTTTCTTTTTTATTAGAAGTTCTTGTACATCAAAGACATAAAATTACAAAACGATTTTCCATGTGCTTTTCAAAAATAAAAAAAAGGAGTTTAAGTTTCTCATCAAAAATCACAAATACAGTTTTATAATTTCTTTTTAATAGTTTATAATAGAAAATCCAAAAATATTTTCTCCTTTCTTAGGTGTTATGATTTCTAAAAATGAATATTCTAAAAAAAATTGCCTTTCTTATAAAAAATTATTTTTCTACTTTTTTTCGTATAGTTCACCAAAACAAATCCCAAAAAAATTACTTCTTTTATTTAGAATGATTTGTAAAAAAATTAGAAAGATTTTATTTTTCATATTTTTTTACAAAAAAGAAAAAAAAATGTTTTTTGTTTAGTTAGTTTGCATTTGTTCATGTTTTTTTTTACTAAAATGGACGAATTACGCAGATCTCATTCCCCATGAGATGAGATGAGATGAGATACATAGGAAGCCTTTTTTGGGTTCGATGATATTTGTTCAAAATAATTGAAAAAATCTTATCTTTATTCAAAATAGAAAAGTATAGTGATTTTATCTTTTTTAAAATATTTGAAAAAAAATTATGCGTCTTTTGATGTACTACACACATCTGATTCTCCTCATTCGAGTTAAGATACGTAGACAACCCTCCTCAAGTTCGGTAATTTTATTCAAAATATTTAAAAAGTATTTTACTCATGTTCAATAACTCAAAAAAAAAATGTTTTCCTTCCCTTCTTTTAATTAAAAATCCAACAAAAAAGTATTTATTTGTCAAAATAATATGCTAATTAGTTGGTTCACACTTTTCTATAAAAACAAATACAAAAAAAAATCTTCTTATTTATTTATAGGTATATTTTTCATAGGAATTTCTAAGTCAAAAATCCAAATATATTTTGTTAAGTTTCTTTTGAAAAAAACTAAAATCAAAAATAATTTTCTTGCACATCTTTATATTTTCTTTTTCTCAAAATTTCAAAATTCTAGAAAAGGAGTTTGTTATTTACATTTTTGTCAAAACTTCACGAATTACACACACTTAATTCTTGTTCGATAAGATATGTAGGCAACTCTTATCAGGTTCGGTGATCTTCAAGAATAAGAAAGGGACACGACCTTTGATTTTGAAAGAAGGTTGAAGGACAAGCATAACTAAATCGACATGTTTGTTGTGAAGAACTTATTGCCTAAATGAAGTTCTTTAATTCACAAGTGTCCATCAATACAGACTGCGCAAAGATACTAAATTATTTTTATTTCTCTTTGTTGAATTGCATACTTGTATTTGACATTTATAAGGATTGATATGACGAAGACATTTCATTTTGATACTCAAAACACTGTGTCATCATTTGCTATCCCTTTTGAGCTTTAGCTTTATTTTCTTTTATACACTCTTATGAATTCAAAATGGTGTCAGATTTTTTTTAAAAAAAAATGAGTAATAGAGTCAAAAAAATGTTAAGAAAAGAGCAGAAAAGTTTAAAAAAATAATATTCAAAATTTAAAAAAATTAGAGTCAGAAAAGAGTAAAAAAATAATAATAATATAACAACCTTACAAACTACGTTTGACCTAATTTTTTCTTTTACAAGATAAGTAGGCAGCCCTACCCTGAGGTTCAGTCCAAGCAAGAAAATATTCAGAAACTACCCTACTCACTGAAACTGTAGAAAAAAATGTTTTTTGTTTTTGTAAAAAAAAAAAAGAGTCGATTCCAAAAGCTGTAAATTTTAATTTTTTTATTTTAGTGTCATATTTGAGTCTTCATGTCATCTCTTTCTTTCTAATCCTTCCCAAATTCCACGTTGCAGTCCAAAAAAAGGACCTTCAGATTGATTCTTGAAAATGAAAAATTAAGCATTCTTTTAATGGTGATTATCATATAAGAACTACATTTTGTTTCCGCACAAAGATTTTTTAGGGCTAAGAGAAATGATAGCGCCTTATTCATAAGGACATTCATAAGCCGAGAGAAAAAAAAAGATATTTTATTGGTGAAAATCCTTAGGGAAACTATAAGGTGATATTGAGTTGAGAGAACAATGAAAAATGAGAGAGGTTTGCTGGTGAAAACCTTTTTGAGGAATAACTAGCTGAACGTAAGCCATGAATTTAATGTAAAGGTTGAAGCACAGAAGGTTGACTTCAAATTTAGAAAATTTAAAAAAACAAAATTTAGATTGATTGAAAAAATCAGGTCGATTAATTTAAATTGCATATTGTAGCACTGACACTAGCCACTCCTAATTCAAATAGTTTCTTATCTCCTTCTCCCCAGTCGGGTCATCTCTCGTTAAATAATATTTATCATATTTGTGTCTATTTACACCTTTTGCCACTTTTTTGAGTAAGTCTTGATCAAATAAGCAAGTAATGATTTCAAAACTTACTACCATCTTTTTTAATTACACAAAGAAAGTCTGGTCAACACATCCAAAGTGACATAATTCCATTACAGTTGATAAATTTGAGAACTAATATGAATTCGAGGTTAAGTGGTAATCGGGTGGAGCCATTACAATCGATGTGGAGTCTGATGTTTTGAAGTCAATCAGAGGTGTGATCATCGAGACCATCTAAGTAACAAGCTTAGTCTACCTATGCTGAAGTCAAGGTTGAATAGGGCAACAATAGGAACAATCATCCTCATAGCCATGACCATAAAAAAACCACCATTTAAAGCTCATGCTTTTTTTTTCTTTTTTAAAACAAGGACATCATGCGTAGATTTTGGAGCTTCCAAATGCAATTAAAAATCCTCCCACTAATTAGATTTTCATGACCCTCCTCACTATGAGATTTTAAGGAGCCATCTACAAATAGGATTTTCAGGACCCTCCTACTAATGGGATTTTCAGAACCTCCCTGAATAAATTCTTCTAGGTAGCACAATATATCTTTTTCACCTCCTTGGATAAACACTTTCAAGTAGAATGTTATTTCTTACCATGCTAAATAAACACTTTCAAGTATCATTGTATTTTCTTGACCTTCCTGGATAAACACTTCTAGATAGCATGTTCTTTCTTATCTCTCTAGATAAACATTTTCAAGTAGCATGGAAGTTCTTCGTTACCTACCTGGATAAACACTTCCAGGTAGCATGATATTACTTACCTCCTGGGATAAACACTTTCAGGAAGCATAATCTTTCTTACCTTCCTGGATAAATATTTTCAGTTAGCATGGTCTTTGTTACCTCTCTGGATAAATACTTTCGGGTAGCATGGCATTTCTTACCTCCAGAGATAATATTTCTTGTAGCAGGTCATTCTTTTTGGTTTCTATTTATGATTATTATTATTTATAACTCAAAAAATTCTAGTAAGAATTGGAGCAAAAATATTTTTTATTTGTTTCTTTTATTGTGAAGTCTTGTAGGTTTCACCATCCAATCATGGTTTGATGATCAAGGACAAAGTTTTATCTCTTTCTGGAACATTCAATTTCAATAACAATTGGATTCAGCATGTAGCAATACAGAATTCTAACATATATTTCTATCCATCTGCTCATACAAAAAAAAAGTATTCAAGAACATGACTCAAGCCTTCATTTGAAAAATTGTCATAGGCTCACACAAGTCTCAATTTCAAGGTCTCAAAAGAAAGAGTAAGAAGACATCAAAGATCATGACTCAAGTTAAGATTCAAGTTAAGATTCAAATGAAGCTGCATATATAGGATTTTGTACTTGTATTTTTATATTTTTAATTTTTAACTTTGATGTAATGACAGGAGTTGTAGATCGAAACTTCAACGGGACCTCAATCGACATCCAATTCATCACTTTATCTCTTTCTTACTCCTTGAACAACACGATAGGAGATTTCCTTAAAACCCAAGATATATAGGCTATCGGAAACTAGGATTAGATTGTAGCTTTCATTTTTCTCCTACCACGAATAATGATTGGATTGTCTCGTTTGGCACTTAATTTTTACCATTCATTTCTTGAATAATTGTTGAGCTTTTTAATTTTTAAAAAACTTTCACAATTGATTTGAAAAATTGGAAAATATTTTCTCAAACTTAATTACAGGGCCAGTTTTTAAAATTATGATGTATGTCTGATGTGACGGCATTTGACATCACATATTACACTTAAAACTATGGATAAATGCATTTCTTGAGTAGATTTTTTGTGATTTAATGTGTTTTATTGTATTTTTACAGGGTAAAGTTTTATTTTGGAAGTTTGGAGAAAATTACTAAAGAAAAGGAGTTTTAAAGGTAAATTGGGCAGCTTGTCCAACTATGGATAGTTTGAACAAGTTGTATCGTCTAGAAAGATCAAGATTGTTTGTGAAGCCAAACTCCATCAAAAAATGAATTGTTCATCAAACCTTGGACGAATCATCTAGCCTTGGACGAATCGTCCATAGGATGTTGTCCAATGCCAACTGATCTGTTTAAGAAGGAAGAAAGAGATGGAATAATGGACGAACTTCCCAACCATGGATGGCTCGTCCAACATGGAACCATCTGTTAGAATTTCTACTGTTGGAAGCGTGACGGGTGAAAGTAATAGACTAACCGCCCAGAGGTTGACGGTTCATCTAATGTGCCGCCTAACCTTGAGCAAAAATTACTATGTAGCTTCAACTATTAAACTTGTACCCCTGTACAATAAATAAAAGAGTTAGGTTATTTTATATAGATTGAACATTATTGTTGATTAGATATTTTGTAACGTACTATTCGCTATTCTCTCTTTTTACTAAAAACATTAAGTGTGAGGGTTTTAGGCTATTTTTAATAGATAATTGAACAAAAAATTTGGAAGAGAATTCAATTTTGGTATGATATCTAGTTAATTTTCTCTTTATTATTATGCAGTTAATCATGAGTGGCTAACTCCCCAACTCTAGGATTGTGGGATCCATGAGTTAAGCAAATCTAGGATTGTGAATATAGCTTATTCTTGCATCTAAATAATGTATCATGCTTAACTAGGATTGTGAATATAACTTATTCTTGCATCTAAATAATGTATCAATACATGATCTCCATAATTTGACTAATTTTTGTGTGGTTGCGAACACTAGAACACCTAGGTTTAATTAGTATGAACTAGATTATTAAATCTTGGAGTTGAGATTATGACAAGAAATTCAGGATGTTAACTCTCGTCTAATGATTATCACTGTAACTAGGATAATCGTCTTGAAGTTATTAGTATATAAATATTACACTCTTTTACAGTCTGAAAAGGTGTCGTAAGATTTATCTTAGAATGGGTTGATAAACATTTAGATGAATACATCATTAGTGATAACTGATATATTTACGAAAGACTATAAAAATAGTACTGTTCATAATTTGAAGATCTGTTGATATCATTGATGAACATAATCTTGGGTTTCTCATTACTTGAAATTAGTTACTAAATACGTAGATTGATCTCTAAAACTCAATTACTAATTGTTTATATTGAAACATACAAACCCCCTTATTTACTTTTATGTCCCTAATAAATAATCGACTAATTGATTAAATATCCTCATTCGTCTTGAATTTGAGACCATATTCCTTGTGGGTTTAGACCCCAACCTTGTTGGGTTTGATATTTGACAATGACTGTTTATGCTTCTTTTGAAGGTATAATTTGGACATATTAAATTTTAACCCTGTTGCTGGGGAATATGGTTGTCAGTTAGGTCAATTGTGAATATTTATTAGTTAGTATTATTTGTAAATTTTACTTTTGTTGTTTTTTTTTTGTTCTATTTTAGGATGACGTGTAGTTTATGCCAAATACCCGGATCCGGGTATACCATTACTGCCATTCAATCTGGAGATTAATAGAATGTTAAGAAGAATGAATAGACAGGATGATGCACCACTACATAACCTTGATCAGTTGCATCTAAATGATCTACCTAGAAGTAAAAATTCAGTTGCACCTCCTCGACCTCAGCAAGTAATAAACAATGAGATGTTCGATGATGATGATGATGCCGATTTTGATGGTGCCAGTTTGATAGGAGCAATTAGTCTACCTTCTTTAGCACCAGGCAACAAGTTTTATATTACCCTCACTATGATCCATCTCTTGACTATGAAGGGGTTGTTTAAAGGAGTAGTGAGTGAAGATCCCAACCTTCACCTGAAGAACGTCACTGCTATATGTAAGTCTTACAACCTACTGGAAGTAAGTCAAAATGGTATATGGTTGAGGCTATTGGTTTTATCGTTGTGTGGATAGGCTACTATGTGGTTGGATGAACTGCCACCAGACTCTATTTCTAATTAGGTTGAGTTGAAAGAGGCTTTCCTAGAAATGTTCTTTCCTCCTTCAAAGATGCTAGTGCTCTGGGATGAAATCACCAACTTTAGACAAAATAATAATGAAGCTCTAGATAAGGTTTGGTTGAGATACAACAAGAAGTTTAAGCAGTGTCCTACTCATGGGTTAGGAGACCACTATATGAAAGAGACATCTTTTAAAGCCTTAAGCACATCTACAAATTTGGCAGTTGACAGTCTAAATTAGGGATCTTTGATGTCAAGAACATATGCCCAAGTGTAATAGGAACTTCATAAAGTGACCAAGAATAATTGTGGGTGGCATACTAGAGAATCTGAGGTATCTTATGGTGCGAAAGTTGAAGCTATGTCAGTAGAGCAACACCGAAGAGAATAAAAGAGAGATCAGAACATAGACCACCTAAAAGGTCAAATATATCTTATGTTAAAACAACTATTAGGTGGATGCTATAAGAAAGTAAAAGATGTGGTTGCATATGGAAAAGGACGGTATGAAGAAAATGAGTTAGACTCCAAGGAGGAAGTGAAGTATCTGCATAATTAAGGGGGATCCAGTAGGGAACCCAAGGTCAGAATGTCAATAGAGACCACTTTAACGAGAAGAACAATTTTCTAGATAGAGAGAAGAACAATAGGAGAAACAAGGATAGCTACAAGAAATTAGAGTGGTGTATCTTTACCTCCAGAAAATCATGATAGAGAGGCTAATACTTCAAGAATGGAGAAGATGTTAGAAAATTTGATTAAGAAAGTAGAATCATCTGATAAAAGTCTAAAGGCAATGAATATGAAGATATCCACCATTGATCAGATGGTTGACACACATTCAACTTCAATCAAGCAATTGGATTTTTAGATGGGACAAATATTCGCTTTCTATATCAGAGAAAGGTAGGGACATTGCCTAGTGACACAGTGCACCTTCTAAAGAAATATGATTACTTCATGGAAATTACCATGAGAAGTGGAAAGGTATTATCAGAACGGATGCAACCAATAGAGGAAAAGGAAGAAGATGAAAATTAACCCACCAAAGTAGATATGGTTGATAAGAATGAGAATGTAGTTGATGAACTGTAACATGGTAGCAAACCTGGTATTGAAGTTAGAAAGGAGGAACCATAGTAGGTGATCATGATGCCAAGATCACCACCCCTGTTCCCTCAAATAATGAAGAAGAAATTCATATCTATGTTAAAACAACTATCAGTGAATGTTCTACCGGTAGAAACACTTGAACAAGTTCTAGGATATGCTAAGTTCATGAAAGACCTGGTTACGAAGAAGAGAATGGTAAGTTTTGAACCCGAGGAAAATATTCACAGTTATAGTGTTATATCATCTAGATCTTTGTTGCAGAAGAAAGAAGACCCAGGGTAATTCACAATTCTATGCACTATTGGAGCGTTCAATTTTGCTAAAGCTCTTTATGATCTAGGTGCAAGTATAAAGTCTATGTCATTAGCGATTTACAAATAGTTGGTCTTAAGAGACACAATAATAATGTGGCTCTTAATGGCTGACAAATCAGTCAAGAGGCCAGTTGGGATCTTGTTTGATGTACATGTCAAAGTGGATAATTTCATATTTCCTACTGGTTTTGTTATACTGGATTATGAAGTTTACTTCAAAGTTCCCATCATTTTTGGAAGAGTCTTCTTAGCAATTGGGAGAACTCTAGTAGGTTTGGAAAGAGACGAGGTGAAGTTTTGACTGATTAATGAGGAGGTGACTTTCAACAACCTAAAATCTTTGAAGAAACCAAGAGATATGAATGTAGTATCTATAAGTGAGGTTGAATGGGATGATATGAGAGAACCAAAAATTAAAGAAAAACTATTTGTTGAGCCGTTAACTACAGTAATGATGAACTTTGATGGTGAATTCATGGATGATTGTGAGGAAAATATGAATGCATTGAATAGAGTTAGGTCTTATTCCTACAAACCAAGAAAACTTGATTAAGACCTAAAGAATAGGCCAATGCCACCAGAAAAGCCATCAATTGAAGAGCCCCTATCATTAGATCTTAAAGCACTCCCAAGCCATCTACAATATGCATTCCTGGGAGTAGATAACACTTTTCGATCATCATTTCTACACATCTTATTGACCAGGAGGTTGTGGAATTAGTTCATATGTGGAGAAAGTTTAGAAAAG
The DNA here is from genome assembly GCA_039654485.1 of Withania somnifera. Classification (NCBI taxonomy): domain Eukaryota; kingdom Viridiplantae; phylum Streptophyta; class Magnoliopsida; order Solanales; family Solanaceae; genus Withania; species Withania somnifera. Next base: position 6,872 of record JBDJHY010771358.1, on the reverse strand, counting down.
CTATAGGATGGAGTATGGCAGACATTATTGGTATCCCACCAGGGATTTGCACACATTGCATAGAGATTGAACTTGAATGTGTTCCTAGCAGGGAGCATCAAAGGAGATTAAACCAACTAATGGAAGAGATTTTCAAGAAAGATATAATTAATTGGTTGGATGCAGGTGTATGCTATATGATTGCAAATAAAAAATGGGTTTTTTTGGTGCAATGTGTAGTGAAAAGGGAAGGCATAACTGTGGTTCCAAGTGAGAAAAAAGAATTGATCCCACTGAGGTCGGCATGGTCTATAATAAGTTAAAAATTTCTACTCTAAAAGACCACTTTCTAAGGTCATTTATGGATCAAATGCTTGGTCGACTTGCAGGATAGGGGTGGTATTCTTTCTTATATGGTTATATTGGATATAAAAAAGTTTCCATAGCCCAGAAGATCAAGAGAAGAAAACTTTACATGCCCTTTTGGTACGTTTTCTTTTAAATGTATTCCCTTTGGATTATACAATGCTCCAGCCACTTTTCAAAGATGCATGATGTCTATGTCCTCAGACATGGTAGAAGACACTCTTGAAGTCTTCATGGATGACTTCTTAGTTTTACGGGATACATTTGATGATTGCCTAAATAATTTGTGTAATTCCTTATAGATGTGCATAGATTTTAACGTAGTGCTTAACTGGAAAAATGCCATTTTATGGTAATAGACGGTATTGTTTTGGGACACAAAATCTCTGAGAAAGGCATTGAAGTAGATAGATCAAAGGTGGAGGTGATTGAAAGCTCCCACCTCTGATCTCTATAAAGGGTGTGAGAAGTTTTTTGCGCCACACAGGTTTCTATAGAAGGTTTATTCAAGAATTTTTAGAGATCGCCAACCCACTATTATAACTTATTGACAAATAGGTTATGTTTGTTTGATGAGACATGTTTGAAAGCTTTCAAAGGACTAAAAAAATTAATTTCTGCATCAGTTATCACTGGCCTGAATTGGGCAGAATCATTTGATTTAATGTGTGATGCTAGTAGTGTTGCGCTAGGCGATGTACAGGGGTAGAAAGTGAAGAAGATTTTTCGCCCAATCTATTATGCAAGTAAAGATTTGAATGGGGCTCAAACAATTATAATGTTACAAGGAAAGAGTATCTTGTTGCAGTACATGCCTTCTAGAAGTTCAGATCTTACCTCATACGTACCAAAGTTATAGTACATACTGATCATGTAGCCTTGAGATATCTTATGGCTATGAAAGATGTAAAACCTAGGATGATTCATTAGATATGTCTTTTTCAAGAATTTGAGTTTGAGCTGAAAGACCAAAAGGGATGTAAGAATTAGGTGGTTGATCATCCCTAAAGATTAGAGGCATATGAAAGATAGAGGGTTGAAGCCTAGATTGAGGATTGATTCTCTGATGAAAGAGGGATGGATGCTGTGATCGAATGGCTCCTTGGTATGCTAACTTTGAAAACTCTGTGTTTAGCAATATCATACCTGAAGGAATAAACCCATATACAAGAAAGAAGTTCCTTCATGATGCTAGTAAGTATTATTGGGATGAATCTTTCTTTTTCAGGCACTGTACTGACAATATGATAATAGGATGCATTCCAAAAGTTGACATAATGAGAATCCTTGAGGCTTTTCAATCATCCCTTGTGTTTCTCGTACTACACAGAAGGTATTACAATGTGGCTACTATAGGCCGACTCTTCACAATGACATGTATGAGTTTCTTAAAGCATTCGAAATATATCAAAGCCAAGGAGCCATTTCACCAAAGCAGGAAGCCTCCTATGAGCCTTTGAGATTTTACATATCAGCTTCAGAAGATTTAATTGAACTATTATACTTTCTTTCTCATACAAAATGTGTATACACGCCCGTCCAGTTTGGTTCCTTCATGACATGTTATAGTCCTGGGTGTCTTCCAGTTGTTGCACCGGGAGCTAATGCTTGCTATCTAAGTATTTCTCCATGGATATCTTCAAAAATTTTTGCTTCTTGGGGCTTCTTTGGAGACCGTGAAATCACCAGATGAATTCTTGAGTAAATAGATTAGATCCGATCTTGAAGCATGTGGGCACGATCTCCCAACATAAAAGAAATTCTTGGATTAGGATTAAATCCAGAGATCTACGAAGGAACGCTATATGCTTAACACATTTAAGTAGAACGTCTATGAAAAAAATGTCAAAAAGTTTCATTCTTTATTCCATCGTCGATCAATCTATCACTCAATAACAAGATGCTTTGTCATTGTCTCATTTTTGGTTGTCTGATCAGACTTGAAATAATATATCTACTTATCGTATTTGTACCCCTTCTTGGTAGTTTTGTAATAGGTTGTTTCACACATTTTGAGTTTTCCCCATCTGTATATATGTGTGTGCATTTCTTCTTCTTATCTATTCTCTTTCCCTTTAGTCAATGAACATCTTTTGAATTCTTTTATAGTTTTATCTTTTTGCTCATTATTTCCCTGTATTTCTTGGTACTTCTCCTCTATCTCTTTTTCTTATTTTTCTTCAAATAGTATTTGAAATGGGTTTCTTTTTTCTTCTTTTTTTACCATAAAAATTCGAATAAAATAATTTTTGCCTCGCCTGATCATTGGTTACTGAGAGGTTAGAAGTATATCTTCCCTTGCCAGAAAGAGAATACACATTCATTTTATCCCCCTAATATAGTGAGAAATTATTATATCAACCATTCGGATTTAAGTATAGTAAAAAGTATTGTAAACAGGTTGTGTCAGGAGGATCTCTTAACACCTTCTCTTTTTTTTCTTGTCATCGGAGTTATTTCACAAAGACTTGCCAGGATTCCTATAAAGCATCTAGGAAAAAGCAGATTCAATCTAATGATGAATTCTTTTGTATTACAAGAAGTTCGCTTCCACGAATTAAATCTATGTTAAATCTCTTACTATCAGTATAGATTATATAGGAATGATTCAATTCAGGTCCATTTTTCTTTCTTTCTCATTTTTTTGATCTATTGTAACAATGGAAAAGTAGGAAGTCCTCGACGATTCATAATAGAAGGGGGTATGATGAATATCTATTTCCTAGGACATAAAAGATGAATAATTAAAGATGAGGATATTCCCCTTTAGCGAATTACTGCGTTTATCCGAGAACCCGTGGCCATAAAGGTAAAAAAAAATTTGGAAAATGTTTTCTTATATTTAATTATTGATAACTCATTTTCCCATTAAAAATTGGATTTCATTCTTTGTTTTTTTTCCACAATAGGATTCTCTTGCTGCAGATATCTGAATTGCAAATATCCTGGGTGTATTCCGCTCCTTAGTGCTGGTAATTTTAGTAAGGCACTATAAAGTAATGATCATTAATCTTTTCAGCTCTAATGAAATTTGTAGTCTTTAATAAGATGTTATAACTATCTATATCACAGACCTCGATTATAGTATATTTAGGGGTTTAAACCAAATCTACCGTCGAGTGAGTTCATAAGGATCTTGTAAACATAGGACAGGGCATCGTTACCCATTTTCTTGGCCTCGTGTCTTTTCTAAAAAATGGTTGATACCCAGCTTCCAAAAGGTGTTGTCTTTGAATATAAATAGTACATGATGTAGCTTTAGTAGAAAGTATTAATTTATTCTCAGGGCAAGGCTCTAGGGCTAATGTACATCAATAAGAAAATTGACAAAACTTCATAAATGTATCTTTTCTATGGAAATCAAAAGAATTCATCTGAATAGATTAGCTCATAATATATGTCCTGAATTAGGATGCAAATTGCATATTATCATAATAAAGTTAATAAGGGGACTCTTATAGAACTTTGAGAAGAAATAATTCATTCTATGAAACAAGATATACTTATGTTAAGGAGGGGGGGGGTTATCCTAAAAGTTCAAGATCTATATTGGTCTCAGTTTGAGTTTGATATTGTTATAAAATTAACGTTTCACTGTTAGCACTAAGTATATTTAAAACTTCTTTTTATGATTCTAAAAACCGGCCTATAGGAATTTTTGATGTTTCTAGTTAAATAGCCCTTCTGGCTATATTTTCTATTACTCCACCCATTTCATAAGGTATTCTCCCCGTTTTAACACTTCTCTATCGGAGAATTGTCTTATGTATAGAAAATCCCCTATTTAGCTCTAGTAGAGGGGATTTTTTGAGATAGAATTAAAGAAATGATCAAATTAGTAAATCATTTCTTTTTTTTTTTTCTAAGTACTATATGATTCATTGGTTTCTATGTCTTTTAGTATTTTCAAAATCCTCAAAAGCTTCGAGTTGGCTTATAGTTATTCAAGTATAGATACCTCCTCTTGTGTCTAGGGATTCCTGGGACATGAGATCCTTATGTTCCCCTTAATTTTGGCATTCAATGTATTGGAACGAATCATACAATACTTAGAGAAAAAATAGAGGTAAACAATTTTTATTCTTTTTAAATATGATTCCTTCTACTGTTCTTTCGATAATTCTATAGCGGAGTATGAACACACGACAACTTACGTTTGATTCCAATCTTCAGGAGCATGGAATCAAAGACCCTTGACACATATTATCCATCAGAGTTATCACCTAGTAAGAGGTTTTTCATTGGAATAGAAAATTTATAACTTTTTCCAAGAGGTGTAGAAGTAGTGTTTTTTTGCGTCAAGTTTTCCTTCATCACTACAACATATAAGGTCAATATAATTTTTATATAACGTACACATTTTCTTAATCTTATCATCCCAGTACGAGAGCTATCTCGTACGACTCTACCTAAGAACCTGAAGCCCCCTCTCTCAATAGAAAAAAATGCATTTACAATAAAAAAAAAGTTCCATATAGATGAGTAACTCATGAATAAAAGAGAAAAATATTTACCTTCTTTTCCATGGCCTTAGTTGAGAAAATTGGCATCCTCTTTGAAATAAGTGCTTTAAAAGATTTCGATCAAAATTACGCAAAACCTCTATGCTACTGTAATACACTAGAGTTACCTTTTTCTTTGGGTAATGCTTGACTTTAGAAACTACTACTATATTACCTATGGAGTACTATATACTAGTATTTCCTTTTCTTTCCCCAATTCTCATATACAAAGTTGTCCAAAAAATAGAAAAGTAAAAAACAAGACCATCCCTTCAGTCATCACATGTAATGCAAAACCCTCTCTTCCCTCACCACATCTACCTTCTTTTGTTTACCTCTAGGCATGTTCTTGATTTTTGATCGGCCATATAACCTAATTATTATTACCTTTTATGACTTTGAAGTAGGACTTTGGAATGATGCTAATCCTCAGGCTCTAAATTGATGTACCAATCAAGGGCATTTGCTTCCAATGAGCGTACAAACTTCCTAAAGATAAATGGCGAAGAATGCCAAAATTGGGGTGAACTTGAGGATCAAATAGATTTCTTCAAATTTGTGAATATACCCATAACGAAAAAGAATCTTAGAAGAATAGGAAAAACCCAACCCATTTAAAATACTATTTGAAAAAAAACAAGAAAAAGAAATAGAGGACAAATTCCAAGAAATATAGGGAAACAATGAACAAAAAGATAGAACTATAAAAAAAAATTCAAAATATATTCATTGACAAAACGGAAAGGGAATAGATGAGAAGAACAAAGGCACACAAATATATTCAGATAGGGAAAACTCAAAATTGGGAAGAGTATGAGGATCAAATAGATTTCTTCAAATTTGTGAATATACCCATAAGAAAAATAACTTACAAGAAGAGGAAAACAAAAGAAACCCATTTAAGATACTATTTGACGAAAAATAGGCAAAAGAGATAGAGGAGAAATACCATGAAATACAGGGAAAGAATGAGAAATGCTCACAGTAGTTCTACCTATAGATAGGATTATGAAAGAGGCGATCAGAATGGTACTCGAATCCATTTACGATCTCGAGTTTCCAGAAACATCACACTTTTTCTTGGGTAGAGGCTTCCACGCCGTCCCAATACGGATCAATGAAAAGCGTAGAACCTGTCACGGGTTTTTGGAGACCCTCTCTTCCAGATCCTCGATTTTATGATCCAAATCACTTTCCTCGAGAGTTCTCTGCTTGACTACACCCTCCTCTGCTTTGTTACCTAAACACTATCCTAAGAAATCTCTTTCAATTCAGTAGTGTCCAGATCTGGCATCTTTGTCTCTTCTTGTTAGAACTGGATAAGCAACTAACATAAACTACTATTGTTCAGCGTATCCCGTGGGTGGATTTCAAAGGCTATCATTCGTAAGATGAGATGCAAACCTATGCATGTACATTCCAACCTGCCTCCTAGGGACATGATCAGTTTTAACATCATTGTTAATGGATCCATTAATAATATTTCTGTATTTTTTAGATATAGTATATATTGAGATTTCCTTCTTTTGATGTTGAGCCTCTTGTCTTAATGCATGGAAGAGGTAGCAAAATTAGGATATCACTACTGGAATGGGATGCGCAGGAAATAGTGATCCTAAATAAAGAAGTATTGGCCAAAAATTTATAGAGTGTAATCACCGTACAGAGAAATAAAAAAGAAGAAATAAATGATTACACAATGTGGCAGCTAGAAATAAAATTTATAGGAGAGAATAAAATATAAAAGGAAAATTTAAAAAAAGTATTTCCCGTGATTGAACTATTACAAAGGGTAGAAGAAAATTATATTTGTTGCGTCCAAACGCACACATAAATGTATGTGATTGTACAAGTAATATAGTGGCTCTTGCAAACCGGATGACGAACCTACAGGGACTGGTATTAACTATTTAATTGGATTAAACTAATTCTAATTATTATTTAAGCAGAGAGTTTGAAGAGATATAATAGAGAATGTAATTAAACTAAGAATGATAAAATTAACTAATGGACAATTAATCTAGG
>JBDJHY010771253.1:0-15426 GCA_039654485.1 Withania somnifera | reverse complement strand
AGGTGCTCATGTTCAATGTTATATAGTTCCAGCCTGAATACTGTGGTTGACTCCTAAACTCTTAGTGTGATTCAGTTCCTTATAGCCATGAGTAAGTTCAGAAGTCAGACAGATAGACTCAGAAACCTTTTTGATTTTCTCCTAGTTTTACTCCCTTGAATTTTATGTCTACTCCTATTTCGTACGATTTTATTGGTGTAGTCATGTTAAATATATTCCATCTGAGTTCCTACTCCTAGATGAGTGAGTTATAGCTTTGATAGGTGCCCAACTTAAAAAATCATCTTCATGATAACGGTTTTTACCTTCCCAACCCAATCATATCCTCCATTAGTATATACACTAGCTATGTAACCATATCTATTCCTTTCTAACTCAGAGACAATGAAAGGTAAATAAGTTTTTGTCTCAGGTATACCCTTTAAACTAATGGTCCATGCTATAAAAGTTCATATTCGATGAGGTTCATGTCCAATCCTGTGCCTTCCGTGCTTATGAACCCATGTCAGATGACTAAGACTCCCAAACTATGCAAGTACGTCTTACCTAAAGGGTTGTCATGACATGTGCTTTTGATCTTTCCCCTCAGAGTATCCTTAAGTTCCTTATTAGGAAGATGCCTAAGGTTATGAATTTTTCCTTACAATTTGATTGTATGATCTCATGTCTTCAAAATACCTATCCTAGTGTTTTTCTCTTACAACTCATGCTTGTACACTCTTTTGTAGCCAAACAAAGTCATTCACAATGCTACAACTCAATTGACAAATGTATACCCAGAGATACTAAGTGAATATGCTCATATTTAGCTCAACTAAACTAGTTGTTCCTAGTTACATCAGCTTCTTACCGTCATGCCTCATACTCATGCAACCCCCTATAGTTGACAAAAAATCTGTATAAAGTACCATGCTCCACCTCAGTTTTTTTATGTCTAAGTCTATGCAATCGTCAGAGAGTCATTCATTCATGTTTAAATCTATTATATCAGTTAGCTTAATGTTTATGTAAATTTGGTTAAATCCATCATCCTTATCATGTTTCTCATGTCTATATTCATGGTGCAGTACTTATGTTCAGTCTTGTTCAACTCTAGTTAACTCTAGTATCTCATGTCAGTCCAGCCCAACCCTTAGTTCATATCATGTCTCAATATTACCCCTCATTCAAGGACGAATGATCCCAAGGGGGAGATACTTTTACCACCCCCACGAACTTATGCATACGATTCTAGTCACTTATAAACTTCGTAGCTAGATAGTTCACTTTAGAAATGAAATTCTTATTCTAGTTCCTATTCATAGCGTGTTTAACTCCGTAATCAAGTCATGGAATACCCAACCCCATTTGAAAATATTTAGGGATAAGAATAGGTATTAAATCATGGTTTGTATGCCTTAAAATAAACCTCAAGGTGTGTATCAATTAGGATTTGGAAGTTATACATAGTAAACCAAATTAAGAAAGTCATGGTCGATTTTTTTAATGACCTCACGATGTGAGTGTAGGAAATTTTTGTAGCCTCACCCTATGATGCTATAAATTTTTTGTAGCCTCACCCCGTGAGGCTATTTAAAGACAGTGTAGTTTTTCATTTTTCTTCTATCTACTCCTAGGGGCTTTTGAGTAATTTCCTAATACTCACATAGCTTTAACTATGTCATTTTATCTACATCTATGGACATATTTAAACAACACTTGGGGTTTTTAAGAAATATTCACATTCAAAATCCCTAGTCAGAATAAGAAAGTTCATTACAAGAAGAAAAGAGCAAGTTTCCTTCAAGTCTTCTTGGGCTATCTGCTCTAAGTAATTCACCAAGAACCACTCTTTTTCAGGTACACCGGGTTATAATAGTGGACTTCTTTCATCCATATGTGTAAATTTGTTTCTAATAAGAAAAAAAATATCTTGTATTCAGGGCTAAGGTTAAATTTGTTTTCAAGAAGAAAAAAATATTGTGTTCAGGGCTAAGGTTCTACTTTCAAGAAATTTAAATTTATGTAAGTTTATGAATTGTGAATTTCAATTTATCCTTTGTAGTTTAAGCATGATTTATATATCCATCATTATTTTCATGAACATGAAAAAAATTTTCCTAAACTAACCCTAAATTCAAGAACCCCCATGATTTGATTGTTCAGACTTACATGACTCATCCTATATTTCAAGTATCAAGTACTTACTAGATGATGACATGATATAATTCAAATATTCAACTTGGAAACCTTTGAACAATAACAAGTATAACGAAATCATGATAAATATTCATGAACAAACAAGTTTATAAATTTACCATCTTGCAAGTTATTATGAGCCTAAGTTACACGCATGTCTTATTTGGGAGGAGTATTTAAACCAAGAGATTATTTTCCCCAACTATGTTGCCCACAAAGGTTTTATCATGTTACCTCAGTGGCATAGTTCGAATTGGTTGGCCATAGTGGTTTTTACGATTGGTCGTCTTTTGTACATGTAGTATATATACCTCTGGCAAAGTATAAGTAAACCCAATAGCGCGGGGGTAAAATGTTGGATGTTATGCACTCACATGATGTATGTCGGTTATAAGAAAATCCCTATCTTATCTCATTTAAATTGTTAAATCTTGTTATGTTTATAACTTGTCTCCGTACAGTTAGGTCTGTGTTTTATTATGATGCTCCAGTTTCATGATATCCCAGTATGATTCCACTCTCAAGGTATTTCAGCATGTTTTTAGTTTTCGTAATTTTATAACACTTACTATAATTTTCATAATGTTTTACATGTTCCATCTCTCATCCTTAGTCTTACTTGCTTACAGCCTCACTTATATATATGTGTACTATTATTATTATTATTATACATGTACTTACCCTTGACCAGTATATTCAATATATTGAACGTATTTATGCTCATGTTCACACATTTAGATTTTGATGTACATGGTCAGGGATCAGCTATCAGACGTCAATATCCTTGAGGTTGCAAGCAATAGATTGGCGAGACTCCATCTTCTGAGAATATGCTTTTGATTTTAGTTCCAGATTTTTGTTTTTATTTTATTTGTTTTTAGTTCTTTTAGACTTTGATAAGGGCATGTAATAGAAGCTCTTCAGATAGTTGATCTATCTTCATATCTAAATATGAAAGAACCGACACAACAAGGGCATAACCAACGAAAGTTTCTCACCCTGTCCCCGACATTGTTCTCCAATGATGTCCCCTGGGTAAAAGGTGTCCCTTGGGACACTTGACTGTAAGGATTGCCTTCCGAGCACCATGTTACATCTAGGGGGTAGTCTTGAAGCGTGACACAGGGTGTTAGGAAAATTTCTAAAATTGTAACACAATTCATCAAAACCTTTACTATAATTCGAGAAGACATAAATTTCATAATGTAATATTCATAAATAGTATAAATTTCCCAGAAATTACCAAGAACATGCTTAGATGAAAATTCATAACTATAAAAAAGGAACTTTACGACCTTAACAATCTTACTATGTAAGCCTTACTTAGAGTTTGGGGTTTTGGGAATAACGATGAAGGGATACTCTTTTTATTTTCCCAAATACCTAGAGATATTCTATGAATAGAATTTGTGGTTTGATTATTCTTGAAATGCCCTGAATAAAACCTAGTCTGAGAGCTGAGAGAGAACTTTGATATTTTTCTTATAGTTGTCTGGCTGTATTGTTTGAGGTATTTTAAGTACTAAGGAGGAAATAATATATTTGGGTATTTATACCTCCTTCTAATAAGTATAAGATGACTTTGCATAGGTTATTAAAGAAAAAAAGTCTAATTGTCCTTGGAAAAAATGGATTAAAATTAAAACTGGGCATGTTCAACGTATGGGATAATGGTCCCTTAAATCAATTAACAGGCCGTAGAATGATTCATGAAACTTGTCCTTAAACTTGGGTTTATTTAGAGGGTTCCATGATCGACCTTACAACTTATTGAATGACATGGCGTACCGTGGAATGGTCTGTGAACCCTTTTAACAGTAAGAATTTTCATTCAATTTAGGACTAGGTTCGCCGGGACCTTTCATGAACTAAAGGTTTTCATAGTTCATAAAGTAAATCATGGAAATAGGGAAATAAAAATCTAGGTTGATGGGTCATGGGTAAGGCGGTCCGTGAAAAGTTGACAGTCTTTAGATTCTGCAAAAAATTTACCTACTTTGTTTGTTTATCCTAGGAAACATTTTAGATGAATTTTTAGGGTCTAAAAATATCTATCCCTTGATTCATTCGTCCCTATATGACTAATTTAGATAGAGAAAAGAGGAATAGAGCTATATGCTAGAAAAGTTGACCCATATTCATGCTACTCTTTATGACTCCAGTTACCATGAGCACATCAAATAATGCATGAATACTTATATTGGAATCCTTTCATGCCACACTAAAAGCTATATGCTAGATGCACTAGACATACAGAAGAAAAGTTGGATAAATGGGTTTATACTTTATTTTAAAGTGGAACTAAAAGGAAATAGGTGTGGGTGTCTATTCATTATGTTTTCCTCTGTGCCCCAATTGGATCCCTCAACTGACTAGTTTCTTCATAGAACTTTGACTGATTCTATCTCTTTTTATTCCTAAGCTTGCGAACCTGCCGATCTAAGATTTGAATTGGTATTTCTTCATAACTCAAGTTGTCTTTGACACTAATACTATCTACAGGCACTACCAAGGAAGGATCTGACAAGAATTTTCTCAATATAGAGACATGGAAGACTGGATGCACTGCTGAAAGCTATGCTGGACGATCTAACTTGTAAGCAACATTACCAATCCTACTCAAATCTAATATGGCCCGATGAAATAGGTATTGATTTTTCCCCTCTTACCAAAACTCATTACTCCCTTTATAGGGACACCTTCAAAAACACCCAATAACCAACATCAAACTCTAAATCGCTTCTTCTCACTTCTGCATATGATTTCTATCTACTTTGAGATATCTTGAACCTTTCTATGATAAGCTAAACCTTCTATTTGCATCGTGAAAAAGATATAGATAGACCTACCTTCATTGCCTCACCTACCTCAAACCAACCAATAGGGGATCTACATCACCTCCCATATAATACCTCAAATGGAGCCGTCTAGATAGTTAAGTGATAACTATTGTTGTATGTAAACTCTATAAAGGCAAGCTTTCAATATAATTACCCTTGAAGTCAATTGTGCACACCCTCATCATGTCTTCTAGAGTCTGAATGATCTTCTCATCCTAACCATATATCCGCTTGTAAGATATTGTATTGAGATGAATTTGATAACCAAGACATCGTTGAAATTATTTCCAAAACTGAGAAGTAAATTGCGTGCCTCAGTCTAAAATGAAAGTCAATGGTACCCATGCATCTGTACAATTTACTGAAGGTAAATCCTCCCATACTACTCAGTCAAATAACTAGTGTGAATAAGTAAGAAGTGAGCTAACTTTTTCATGCGATCTACTATGACTCATATCAAATCATTCTTTTGGGAAAGGGGTAGACCGGTGAAGAATTCCATATTAACCTCCTCCCACTTCCAAGTTGGAATCCCAAAACTTTTCAAACCACATGTTGGTCTCTGATGCTCTACCTTCATTTGACGATAGTTAGGACACCTAGCTACATACTTAGCTATGTCCTTTCATCCTACCACTACTACACTTCCCTTATATCTCTATATATATTCGTAAATCCATGATGAATAGAATATCTGGAATTAGGAGCTTTAGAAAAAAAATTCTCCCTTCGACCATTAAAATTTGGAAAAAAATAACCCTGATAATGGAGCTTCCTATCTCCTCCTTGGAAAAAAAATGTGAACCTTTTGTTTGTAGACCGCCCCCTTTAACTGAACTAAGATTGGATCCACTGTTTTGCTTCTCTTTCACCTCAATAACTAGAGATGATTTAGAAGCATTCAATACGAACATACCCCCCATACTCAGCTCCAACTAATCGACCCCAAGATGTGCAAGCCTATGAACTTCTCCAGACAAATCCTTCTTACCCTTATTGACATGCACCGCACACCCCATAGATAGCCTACTAAGGGAATCAACCATTATATTAGCCTTTCACAAATGGTACGAAATAGCTATATCATAGTATTTGGTAACTCTAACCAACTTCTCTGATGAAGATTTAAATATTTTATCTCAAACACATGTTAGAATCTTTTATGATTAATGAAGACATCCATATGCACCCCATAAAGATAATGCCTCGAAATTTTCAAAAGGAAAGACAATAGCAGCCAACTCAAAGTCATGAGTGGGATAATTCTTCTCATAAATATTAAGTTGTCTTGAAGCATAAGCCACTACTTTATCATGCTTTATCAAAAATATCCCAATCGGAACCTCTGGAAAGGTCAATAATGGAGTTGTAGTCAACCTGGTTTTCAACTCCCGAAAACTCTTCTCGCACTGGTCTGACCACTCAAACTTAACCTTTTTATGAGTCAATTTAGTCAAAGGAGAGTCTATAAATAAAAAATCCTTGGAAAAATCTACAATAATGCTCTGCTAAACCCAAAAAGTTATGAATATTTGATGGATTAGTGGGTCTAGGCAAATTTATGACTGGATCAATTTTTTGGGAGTATAATCGAATACCCCCCACTAGAGATGACATGACTCAGGAATGCAATTGACTTTAGAAAAAATTTACACTTGAAGAATTTGGCATAAAACTAACGGACTCAAAGGGTTTGAAGGACAACTCTAAGATAGTTTTCATGCTCTTCCTCGTTTCTAGAGTAAATCAGAATAACATCAATGAAGACTATAAAAAATAGGTCTAAGTATTTATTGAACATCCTATTCATGAGATCCATGAAGCTTCAGGATCATTTGTCAAACAAAAGGACATGACCACAAATTCAAAGTAGAGAAAACGGGTTCTGAAAGTTATTTTTGGAATGTCTAGTTCTCTGACCTTAAGTTGATGATAGATGGAACGAAGATCAATTTTTGAAAAGTGTATAGTGATGCACGTAAACTTACAGCTTAATTAAGAAGTATAAAGTGGTTGCTGACAAATATACAACCCAACAAAGTTTGGGTCGATCCCACTGGGAATATGGTAGAGAATACGTCTATTAAGAGTTAACTTATAGTTACTACTTCCAAGGAGGAAATTTAAAATAGTAAATAATTAATGTTTAGTAACGATGATTCTAGTTTAATATGTTAAAAATGGTTTTGAGACACTATGGTTGTGATCCCATGATTTCATGACTTCCTAGGTAAATCATACTAGTAATCTATTCTATTTCTTAGCATGCAGAATTTGACTTGTTAATTACACCTAATTTTCCTCCTGACCTCATTAAGGATATATCACTTACCACTTCTTGATCCCAATGTGTTTTCCAAACTAACCCTATCCTTAGATCCCAAATAGGGTATTCCAGTTACGGCTCAAGCCTTAAGATGGAGGTAAACCCAAAATCTTTGTTGATTATTTCCTTTCCTGTTTCTTATCAGCTTTTCTAGAAAGTAAGCCTTAAGGCAGGTTTTAATGCGTGCACTCATTAAAAAGCAATCAATACGAAGAAATAATCAATATATGCAATCACACTAGTTTAGAATTATTAAGTACTTAACCCTAGGTTGTTTAATTCATCATGGTTCTCACAACCCTAGTTGTGGGAGTATTAGTCACTCATGATCATGGAAATAATCAAGAATTTGCATTAAATTCAAAAGAATAATACTTACAATTATAGAGAGAAAAACTGGATAATGATGAAAATTAATGGAATGAAAACTTGAACCAAGAAAGTTCAAGAACAAAGTGTAAAGTATCTCAAAGTACTCTCAATATACTCAAAAGGATGCTAAAAATTTAAACCCCAATCACAAAAACTAAGTTGAGTTTTTATAGAAGTAAATAAAACCTATCCTAATTTGAATAGAAAAACTAAGTCGGGAGAAGTCCATAATCCATCAAAGTGTTTACGAACTGTCAAAGCCAAGCTAAACCATCATCTTCAAAAGTTCTTCCTAAGTTCTATGATTAGTACTATAGACCATCATAAGTGACTACGGGCCATGAAATCACTCGTCAAACCAACAACTTCTGAAATCTTATCACCAATTTCAAGTAGTATGCAGCCTATTACAGACCACCAATATCTTTTACATTCCATAGTAGGACACATCAAGTCAGAAGTGGACTTATAGCCAAAATTTTCCCATGCTTCTACAGTCCCTGTTACAACACTTGAAGTGGTTCCACAGTCCGTAAAGTAGGCTGTCAAAAACTTCCACTCCCAAAATTATCCAAATCATTACAAAATCATCAAAAATCCTCTAAGACCCGTTTTCCTGCAAATTAGACGAAAAACCATCATATTACCAAAACATACTTAAGAACAAATAAAAACCCATATTTTAAGCATCGAAAGGGCTGCAAATTATTGGCATATAACCTAGCACCCTATAGCTGATCAAACAAGTCATCAATCCTTAGGACATGATATTTATTCTTAATCGTGACTGTCTTCAGCTGGCGATAATCTATGCACATTCTAAGTGAGCTATCTTTCTTGCTTAAAAATAACATAGGATCATCCAGGGAGACACACTAGGGAAGATGAACCCCTTATATATAAGATTTTATAGTTGTTCTGTGTCATTCTATATGAAGGAATATAGATAGACTGAGTTCCTGGAGAAAGGTCTATATCTAAATCTATTTACCTTTCAGGAGAGACTCCGGGTAAATCCTCATTAAGGACATCAATAAAATCCTTTCCTAATAGAACTAATTAGATATCATGAGTCTCAAAATCAGAGTCCTTAACTCTGACTAAGTAGTAGATACACTCCTTAAAGATTATCTTTCTATATTTTAAGTACGAGATGAACCTACCCACAGAAACAACAACACTACCCTCCTACTCGAGGACTGAATCATTTTGAAATAGAAAATGGACAACTCTAGTAATACAGTCATTAGTAACATAACATGAATAGGTCCAATCTATCTCAAGGATAATGTCAAAATCAACCATAGCTAACTTAATAAGATCTGCAATACCTTTATAAGGATTGATACTAGGAAACTTTGGTAGACTATTTTCATAATGTTGGAGTCACCAAATGGCATGGATATAGAGAACTGTTTAGATAAATTTTAAGGACAGACTCCAAACTGACTAGAAATGAATGGGAAAACAAAAGACAAAGTAGCTCCAAGGTCTAGAAAAGTGTACACATCAATATCACAGACTTTTAGCATACTCGTAACAACGTTTGATGACTTCTCATGTTCCTACCTAGAGCCTAATGCATACAAATGGTTTTGGCACTGACCACTATCGGTGCTAGAAGAAGCATTCTGATGAGCTAGGAATGCTGCTAGTATTACTATAAAATAAGTATCCTGAGGTATATTACCACGTTTCCTTGCTGTGGGGAAATTTATAAATCTATGGCCTGTATTTCCATACCTAAAACACCCATAGAAGGGAACTCCTGAAGCCTATGGCCCAGCTGATCACATTAACAAACTCCCAAACCCTGCTTGCACTGTTTAGGATAATTCTTACCATACTTAGCATAAGTGGATTAAGATCCTCCTCAATCACACTACCTTTCAAAGCTAACCTCACTAGTCTAGTCTGTTTACTATGGGGTGGTTTGACACTCTAAGAAGGAACACTTATGATAAAAGGGTTAGTGTCCTTAAAATCTATTGTTTCTATTGCTTGCGACCCCTACTAGACTTAGACTTGGAAAAATCTATAGGGATAGTACTTTCCTTCTTGCTAAAATAAATCTCTCTTATCTTAGGTTTATCACCCTCTATCTGCTCCAACTGAACAATCAGGAGACCTATATCCAAGTCATTAATTAAGATGGTTTTCCTTCCTTCATTTACTAAGTGAGTAGCAACATGAGAGACAAACATGCCCATGTGATGGTGCATGCCAGCAACCATGGTTAGAGCGTACTTGTACAAGTGGGTGAATTTCATCCCATATTCAGCAACTTTCATGAAGATCTGCTCCAGACTCAGAAACTCCCTCATCTTCTCATCTCTTTTATCCTTTGGGAAGAATCTACCCATAAAAGCTTCTTCGAACTCAGTCTATAAAGGAGGGGATTCACCTTCCAATCCATTCTTCTTCCACTGATCTTCCCAAGATCGGGCCATATCCTTCAGTTGATACATATCCAAATCTAATCTATCAGTAGTTGAAACCTTCGTAATGTTATCAACCTGGATGACCTCCTCAATGAACCTCTGTGGATCTTTAACTACTCTAGAACCATGAAACTCTAAGGGCTTCATGTAGATAAAATCCCTAACTTTGGTTGCACCAGTATCCTGAACAACTGGCTGAATAGCGGAGCTGCTACTTGATGCTAGGTTTGAAAAATGATTATTTGAGCAAATATGTGCATCATATTTTTGAGTTCAACATAGGTGATTTTTTTGGGCTACTGATATAGAACTTGAGGGGAAGGAGATGGGGATGGACCTATGGCCTGGTGGCCTCTCTATCTGTATGCAAGGGTTGCATTAACATATCATGATGGCAAGATCTGAAATGCATAATGCACAAGTGAGAAGCCATTCATAGCCATGGAGTGACCTCGAAAGTACCATTGGCTCATGTACAGCTCAAACCACTCACTCTTAACGAAAGAAATATCAGTGAATAATATATATAAGTGGACAGTTTTACTAGAATAAATAAAAAAATAATGTTGAAATAATATGAAACTTCAAATTTGAGAAATACTACACAAGTGTCTTAAATCCTCTAAATAATGAAATACTAGGCTGCTAGGACATGCTCCTACATAACCTTAGAATGAAAGAAGAAAAATACCAAGTAGTATAATCTTATCTCTAACAGAGCAAACAAATAAAATAGACTAGTTCCTGGTCCATGGGAACTCACAAACCTCTAACTTGATCCGAAATAGAAAATCTGGTCAACCGTAAATGTGATATGGCTGACCAGATCTGTATGGTAATAACATGTAATACAAAGTATGCGATCAGTACATAGAAAGAACTGAATAAATAGGAAGGTAACAATGATAGGAAATACTAAATATGCTCAGAGGAAATAAATATACACCATGGATAATCTATAAAATGTATGATCAAATATTACTACTGACCAGAATTTCAATGAATAAGATTTTGAAAAATTTAATAGTTGTAAATGTAAAATCATTCTTCAATAATAATAGCAATAATTTATTTCAAATAATGACACTGATAATTATGGGAGCTTTCATAATCGACATATAAGACCATGTGAGCAGACATGAAATTTAACCTACCTCCAGTTGAGGGGAGTACTATACCCTGCCATAGGTGCAGAACCTAACACTTAACTTAGTAGATCTAACTAAGCGAGTCTATCATTAGTACCATACTAGGGAACATGTCATCTTATGATTGGTATTGTATTTATGGGATAGGATCTTTCGAGCTAATCCTCTCGGTGATAATACAACATCTAAAACTGATATTTGCTCTTGACTTTGACCAGTGAGAATATTTTAGTTAGTAAATGATTAAAATAAAACTGTCTTAGAATCTTTGGAAAAATTTGTCAGACTTTTCATGTTTCTAATTGAATCATAACTTAGTTTGTAATTCAGGAAAACTGCTATAGCTTTCTTCATTTAGTAATCATGACACAGGACCATCTAAATTTTATTCAAAATATGGCCTTTTTAGCTTAAATAGAATTAACTCATAAATTTCAAGTAAATCATAACAATCTTTCCAACTTATACTAAAAAGGAATTTATCTTAAAACTTAGAAATTTATATGTATTGTATATGAATTTACTCTCTTACTAGGGTTTAAGGAAAATTTCTAAAATCTTAACATAATTCATTAAGACACTTACTATAATTTGATAAGACATGAATTTTAGAATGTAATATTTATATTCAGTACAATTACATAGCAATTACCAAAGAGTATGCTTAGAAGGAAATTCATAACCATAAAAGGGGAACTTAACAACTCTAACAATTTTACTATGAAAGTTTTGTTGAAAGTTTGGGTTTTGTGTACAGGGTGAAGGGATACTTGTTCATTGGCTCACATACCTGGAACATTCTAAGAAGCGAATTGGTGGTGAGATGATTCTTGAACTACCTTGAAGTAAACCCTAGCCCGAGAGTTAAGAGAGACAGTTTTTTTTATTTTTTACGTTTTTCTGGTCGTTTTGTTTGAGGAACTGTAAGTAATGAAGAGGAAATAATAGGTTTGTGTATTTATGCCCCATTATAATAAGTATAAAATTACATCACATAGGTTATTAAGGAATGAATAAAAGTATAAAATGTCCCTGAAAAAATAGATTAAAATTAGAATTGGACATGTTCGAGAGATGAGATGATAGTTTGTTGAATCAGTTGACGGTCTATAGAACAATCTGTGAAACCCCTCCTCAAACTTGGATTTACTATAAGGATTCCATGATCAATCTTACGGTCCATCGAATTACATGATGGACCTTGGAATAGGTCGTGAACACTTCTAATGCTTAGAATTTTCATTGGATTAAAGACTTGGTTTGACGAAACCTTTCACGGTTTGTGGAAGGTTTTCACCATTCGTCGAGTGGATTGTGAAGGTAAACACAGATCTAGATTGACAGATCACTCGAAAGATCCTATGAAGGACCTTACGGTCATCAAACCAAATGACAGACCGTAAGATGGTCCCTAAAAAGTCAACAATTCCAATTTTCTGTAGAAAATTTACCAACTTTATTTGTTTATCCTTGATAACATTTTAAATGAATTTTCATAGTGTAACAATATCAATGAACACAACCCTTCTTTTTGGTATTTTTACTTTTATTTTTCTTAGTCTTTGTATTTTGTATTTTTGCCTCTTTCTTTTGATTTGTATTCGATATAATTTGTATTTTATAAATTATACAAAATAAATATAATTGTATGAAACAAGTAGTATAAATCATATAGAAATTATAAATACAGATTTAAGATACAAATACTCTCATTCCTTAATTTCTATTTTTTTCCAACGAACCCATCATTAAACTCCCACCAAACTAGTCAACCATCAGTTTCCTCTCCATCAAGCACAATGGAACCACCAAACATCACTCACTAACTACCAAAACAACAACCAATCATTCACAACCCTCACTTCTTTTTACCTCTATTTTTCGGTTAATAACAACCATTAAAAATAAACAAGAACCTCTACTGTTAACTCCAACAACCACTAGTTTCTTCCAATAGAGATGCAAAAATAAAAAAGGATCACCAGATATTTGTTCTTCGAAATTGGCATAGGAATTTGAGGTAAGTGATGGTTGAATTGTGGCAGATGCTTTAGGTTTAATTTCCACCGGCAGCACAGTTTTGTAGTAATAGTTGTGAGACTAGGAAAGCAGAGAATGCAGTAATGGTTGGTATGGTGTTCTCCGATTCGTTTGATTCCCACTGGAGAAGAAAAAGTGATGGGTAGTAATTGGGGTTTTTTGAAAGAGGGTTTTTTTCAAAGTGTGGATATTAGGATACATGAAGTAATGAATGCGAAAATAAGCTTTTAGTAATATTTAAAAGCTTATATTGGCTACTATGTATACCTTTTCTAATTTAAAAAGTTCTTCAACTGATCCTGGTTCAATATTTACATCAACCCATTTAATAAAAAAAGAAATAAAATTTAAAAGTGACTATGCCTTCTACCACTCTAAAAACATCCACCTCATCAAATTCTACACTCACCCCACCCTACCACCACCCACCCTCAACAAACCTATCCACCTCAATTTTTTTTCTTATCTCATCCCCACCACGCCCCACCCTCCACCTCCCTAATTTTTAAATTTTTTTAATTAAAAAACCTTTCTATCCACCTATATCTATCGCCATTCCTACCCATCCCCTACCCCTCCTTTTTTTACTACAGTATCTATCACTCTACCCCACGTATTCTCATTGTTTTATGTTTGATATATACAAATGCTTTTATAATTATATTTTTTATTTGCAACTCGGATACAAGAAAATAAGTAAGAAATAACTTATTTTCCTAGATAATCTTAATATTTTTATCCATACTAAACACATCCATATTATACTTTATTTCATTAGTACAATGTTTGATGACTTTACTCTTCAAAATCAAAAACTTATTTTTTATTTTCTTGAGTTGGAATTCAAATTGTGGCTATAGGAGGTAAATATAAAAAGATATTAATATTCTTTAGATTAAGAAGATCAAATTCGGAGGATCATGACCCAATGCAGTTTTTAATCCATTTTAACCAAAAATAAATTTAAACGGATCATGATCCAACCCAATTTCTAATTCAACTAGTTAAATATCTTCAATTTCAGTCCAACCACCTATTTGACATCCTAACCTTAAGCATGATAAAGATATGTCTCACTTATCTTATCAAGACAAAAATTAAATCGCTTCACTAACCATTTTGAAACTTTCATTTTTAAGGTAAAATTAATCAAATCCAACATTACAACCCATAATTAATTAATATGACAATAGTTTCTTCAAATTTCAAAAATCACAAGTTTCTAATTAAACCCACAAAGTATCCGTGAATGTAACAGTAAAAAATGATATGTGCAAGTGTATTTATGACTTCATACAAAATGCATTTGTGACTTCATGCAAAGTATCCAATGCAAAGTATCTTCTGAGTAATGTATCGGCGGGAAAAAAGTTGTTTTTTTGTAATTTATGAAAAATATGTGATGAATTAATATTAAAGTGTAAAGGAGTGTGATTTATGTAAGTTACCTTTTTTTATTTCATGCACCAAACGACCCCCTAAAAGACTAGTTATTTCAAAATTACATATTTTCTATGAAAACTAAAAAAATTGATGGACGGTAGCATATAGTACTTCACCTAAGATATAAATCAAAATACACCAATACGTGAAAATTGTTGGAAGCAAATGTGTATAGCCATGTGGCAAAAAATAAGGCTTAGTGACTAAGCCTTATGTTTATCCACATGGCAACCAACAAAGTCACCATGTTGGTGACTAATGACTTGTAATGTCATGTGTCAACCAACATGATGGCTATAAATATGTATGGAATGGGCTGATTTTTTAATTTTAATTTTCTTATTTTTCGAAGGCTTCCCATTTTAGTGCTTTCCAAGTTTGGAAACTTTCCCATTTTAGAAATTTTCCACTTTTAGAATTTATTTGGTTTTGTATTGTATTTTATTTTATAATACGTTATCAGAACGAGACTCTTTCAATTTGAGCAAATGTTATAAAAGGTATAAAATAAGGTAAATATTTTTATTTTATTATAATCTCTAATATCAATAAACTTGAATTATTTCTCTCGATATATCAGACAAAGTCTACATGTCGTGGGCACTAGATGTCGAGCTACATTTAGATGCGATGGGTCT
>JBDJHY010771144.1:0-15427 GCA_039654485.1 Withania somnifera | reverse complement strand
GACATGTTAATAACTCCTATGTTCAGAAGATTAAGTTGCAGAGATGAGGAGGTTGAGGTGGATATGTGGACATACTAGGAGAGACAGATTAAGAATGAAGATGTATAGGACAAGATAGGAGCCGCTCTTGTGTTGGACAAGATAAGGATGACGAGCCTGAGATGGTTTGGGCATGTGAGGAGGAGTGTGGATGTCCCACTGAGGAGGTGTGAGCGGTTGACAGTGACAAGCTTTAGGAGAGGAAGAGGTAGGTCAATGACGTATTAGGGGGAAGTAATTAGACGAGACATGGTGTATCTTGACCTTATCAAAGACATGACCTTAAAAAGGAGAGTTTGTAGGTCGCGTATTAGGGAAGAAGATTAGTTAATAGTTGAGCGGTCTCTTGCTTCCCGGTGGGATAGACTTGGTTGTCATTCTAGGATCTTCCTTCTTACCAGTATCATTAGCACTATGCCTAAGTTACTTGCTCTTCGATTTTGGCTTTTATTGGTGTTTTATGCTCCGATTGTTGCATTACTTCGTTTTTTTTATTGTTCTTTCTCTTGTGTGTTTTGTGATGCTTTTCATTTTGATTAATTTGTTGTTGTAATTGCTCCCGTGTATGTATCCCACTTTTCTCTAAATGTTTAGGGGGCATCATTTAAGCTGAGGGTCTATCGGAAATAATGTACACTCTATCCTCCCCAAACCCGACTTGTGGGATCCACTGGATTATTGTTGTTGTTGTTGCTAAGACTTGTTTCTGCCTTGAGTTTCCTATATCCTTTCCATCGTTTTTTACGTAGTTTCATGTAGATTTTTTTTATTTGCGTACTTTTTACCTGTGTTGATTCAAATATTTCAAAATATAGGTCACAAATTTCATTTTGCTTCCACATCTTCGTTGCCTTTTGCCCATATTTCTTACAAATGATCTGACATTTTGTCATTTTCTTCAGGTTTCTTCCATAAACGACATGTTAGAAAGTCAACTGGAGTTGTCGCTGCTGAGCTTAAGTATGCATGTCACAAGTGTGTGGATGTGAATAATGTGAGAAAGAATGTCAAGTGGGGAAGGATAGCGTTGCAGAAGAGTAAGAAAGTATCAAATGCCTTGAGACCGCTAAACTCAAAGGTTAAATCTAGAGGGACCAAAAATAAACAGCCAGCACAATTGCAGAGTAGTAAAAAGGAGCCTGTTGTTATACCCCTCAGACGTTCTGCTAGGAGGGCCAAATTTTTAGTAGTGCAAAACAAAAAAGTAGGACGGAAAAAAGGTAAACAAACAAAAACTGGTAGGGGTAGGGGTAGACCTAGGAAACAAGCAAAAGTTGACATGTCAGAGAAAAATAAACCAGCAGAAGTTGCTTGGAAGAGGAAGAGAAAGCAGTTATGCCGGATTTACTGGCTAAATGGTTTATTGCTCTCACAAAAAGGGAATGATGAAAGAGCGACACTCTTCAGGAGTAAAAATCTTCTTGTTCTTTCTGAAGAGTTGGCAGCCGCAGCTGATCAACCAAAGTGCGGTCTTTGTGATGAACTAGAATATACACCTACTTCAAATTACATCTCATGTGAAGTTTGTGGAGGTAATGGGGGTTTTATTCCATATTTATGTCCTCAATCCCTTTTGTTATCTTATTAGTGACTTTGTACCATATATCTTGAGTTGGTTTTTATCCCTCATATTTCTTGAATTGTTTACCCCACAAAGATTAGGGTAAGGAAAGCGTACATCCTATCTTCCCCAAACTCCACTTCTGGGATTACGCTGCATGTTGTTCCCCTGCAGCAACACTTTCATTTATTTTTTGTTGTCCATGTATAAAAATGGTGTCACATTGTCTAATATAACATTGTTGCTCTTGGGTCCGGTCTCCTCTGAGCCTGCTGTCTCAGTTTGTAATTTTAAACTAAAAGTGATAAGTGATAATGTGCATACTTATTTTACAAACAGTTGAAGTGGAGTGTGTTCGTAACAATATTTTATAGGTTGTACTGGACAAAGCAAGCTCTCAATAGCTGTTGCTATTCAATCCAGTTTTATTTAAGTTCCCTTTCTTTTTTCATGGGTTACATTATTTTATTTGTGTTCAGAAGTTGCTTGAAAGAGACATTTTAAATTCTTTCACGTAGATCTTTTAAATCAATTAAACTCCTACAGCTACATTGCACTTGAAGAATCCTGTTATTGGGTGTTGAAGCATTCTTTTCTCCATGTTTTTCTTCTATTCTCAGCCTTTATATCTCATAACATAACTTGTTTTCCTGTTTAATTATATTCCCTCCTGCAGACTGGTTCCATGGAGATGCTTTCAATCTTACAGCTGAAAGAATTACTAAGCTAATTGGATTCAAGTGCCACAAATGTCGGCAAAGGACCCCTCCTTTTTGTGCTCATTTGCATACAACACGTAGCAAGGGTAAGCAGGTTGTGTTGGAGAGTACAGAGTGTAAATCTGCAGTTGAAACATGTGACATTGTATCTCCCTCAAGCAAGGGACCACTAGAACAGAAATCTTATTTGAATGATGAATCAGGATCTTGTTTTACCTGTGATAGTGATGAAAAGTGTCCTCAAGGGACTCTTCCTGATTCATGCTGTGTGGAGAATGGAAGTTTGCCTATTATTAGTTCAGAGCAGAGAGAAACTATTGATAGCTCTAGCAAGATGGATATTGTACTTCCAGATGAACCGGGCTTATTCAATGACTATGTTAATCATATCAAGGAGGACAATCAGAGAGCGGTTGAATGAGGAGTTGACATCTAATGACAGCTCTTTGCTGAATGATCCCGCTATTGAGTTGAATCTGACGAAAGGCATGGAGTAAACACAACCATTGTGACAGGATGTGCATTTTCCAAGTCTGCGCTGGATCTTACAGAAAAATGATTATCTTCATTAACAAATGATCAGCAGAGGAATGGTAAAGCAAGAGGCATTCCCCTATCTGTAGTAGATAGGGCTATTGTTGACCTACCTGAATTGTCCTCAGGAGGAAATTTTAGTTTCAGATTAATTTTTAGGTGTTGGTTAGTGTTGATTGTAGTGTTGATTGTGTTAATCAATTGACATGATTTTAGGAGAATTTGTAACCTTTGTCTAGTTATAGGAATAGAATATTTATTTTTATTGTATTTGATGGTCTTTCCCTGATTAGTTAGAATTTACTTGTATAAATACCCGTCAACATGGGATGTAAAGACATACTGAAATACAAAGAAGTCTTTTCTTCTGTATCAAATTCTACATGGTATCAGTCACTGCTGGCTTTTGAGCTCAGTTGTTCTCACTTGCAATATTGGTTTCCTGCCTTTCAACAGGGCAAAAGCTTTCTTCCTCCTCGAAGTTGTCAGCAACTAAAACTTCATTTCTATCAGTGTTTGTAAAATCTAATACCAGCACATGTTCCTGTGACTGACAGTCGAGCCCCAGTCATATGCTGATGAAAAGGACGCTGGACACGCTGCCAAGCATCATCAAGTGTGGCTCTGAGGATATGTGCGAAATCTGTCATGCGTCACCAGGTGTGGCTCTGAGGATGTTTAATTGTCGCACGCCGATGTGAGGCTACTTCTGGAAAATGTTTTGGAGATCCCTTTTTCTTTTGGGTTCGCCTCACAAAGTTGAGTCTATCCATTGAGTTGTAGATATTTTCCATTATTGAAGCTAAGGTTCCGACAAGGCAGACCTGATCCTTTGGAAAGACGAATATGTCTGACAATTTTATCGAGTTTGTCCTTCTCTAAAGCTAGGTTTTATCTAAGTTCTAGAAAATTCTATTTTCTTATTTGGATCCTATTTAAACTATGGGGGACAAATTGTGATAGATAATAGTAACTTTGTCTCACAATTCAGTGTTGGGGTTGGTATGTGTTAGACCCTCAGACTCTAAAATAGTCGATAACCTTGGCATTGGCTGTAGAAGCAGCGCATTTGGTTTATATGTTGGTGTATAGCTAAGTCTAAGATGCTTGAGTATTGTCAAGGTAGACTCAGATGAATGTGACCCATGGCACCTTATGGGCATGCTTGCAGAAAATGACATGACTTGGCTAGGCAAGGATATCGGCATCGGCTAGACGAGGGAAACGCAGGTTGTACGTTGAAGGCATGACTTGGTCTGAAGGCACATGAAAAATATTCTAGTGTTGGAAGAAGATGGAAGCTAGAAACTGTTCTAAGTGTTCGAAGAAATCTGAAATATATTAGAAATGTTGTAAGAGTGGAATTTCGTCTAAGGCACATGCACATGGACAGTTGAGTTCGATATTCAAAAATAAATAAATTGTTAGAATAAGTAATTTTCTATACTTAGTTTATTTTGCTGAAATTCTGTAAATAGCATGTCTCATGCATGGTGCCTAGTTGTAATTGCCTTGGCAGATCTTATTTATATGCAGAATTTGGCTAAGGGTATAGATTACATTTGTCAACCTCCAAATTCGTGTGTATATTCTTTTATATTATATCCAAGAGATTAATAAAAAGGTTGGATCTTGTTTCTGTAAATGTTTGTATTCTTTAAAGTTCATTGTTGCCTGCAAAAGTCTAAGTCATTAGATTTGTGTATTATGTATGTAGGCTAAAGTTTTGCAGTGTTGCATGGCTGCCTAGTAGTCGTGAAAACGGAAAAAAGTTCATCCTATTTCAACTGGTATCAGAGTACTGCTATACGTTGTTGAGAAAGATGGTGACGAACACTAAAATGCCAAAACAAGTGATGTAAATGAGGCATTGATTGGGTTAACTGACAAAGTGATAGATGATCTAAATTTGTAGATATTATCATCCAGATTCATGGCCTATGCATGGAACTGAGTCAGTTTTTTGTTAACATGGACGACAAACATATAGAATTAGTGAATTTACGTCAGTTTGGATGTATTCATATTGATGATCTAAGATAAAAAAATAGAAATTTGCACTCAGAATTAGTGGTGTTGCATCGTGCTGTGACTGTTTCTGGGCAAAATCAGGTTGACCATTCTAAGGTGAAACTTTCAGAACAAGTCTTTTGGTGGTCCTAGAAGTGCCAAAGAAATGGAAAATTTCCTTTAGTATATAAAGCAATATCTTGTTATTGCTTGTGCTACTGAAAATGACAAGTTAAACATCACTATGATGTACTTGATTGGTCATAAAAAACTAAGGTAGAGGACTAGAAATATTGATGATGAGAGCGATGACAAACCTAGGATTGATACTTGGACAAAATTGAAGAAGGAAATGAAAAACTAGTTCTTTCCTTGCAATGTGGATTGATAGTGATCAGATGGAAATACTAGGGAAATGAATCTGCAAGTGACGATAGTAAGGAATTTACTTCTTTGATGTTGGACATACAAGATATGTCAAATGAAAACAAGTTGCATAACTTTAATTCAGGAATACAAGCTACGGCACAAAATGAATTGAAAAGGTAGAATGTTAAAGATTTGCCTAGTGCAATTGCTCTTGCCCAGTCGTTGGTGGATTTTTGCTCAATCATTCTAATTGTGAAATTATTACTTCAAGCCTAAACAAATACAAAAAAGGAAATGGAAGGAAAAAGGATGGAAAGATAAGGTGGACAAAGAAAAATCTGTGATGAATGTTACAAACAACAAGAAAAAGAAGAAAGAGGAAATTTTAAAGGCTACTGGACTTATGGTGGACTGTATTAGGACAAGATTTTTTTTCAATTGTGAAAAAGTGAATGCTATGCTTGTTCGAAATATGAATCAAGATGAGGGATACAAGGAAACAGTTGCCGCCTTAGCAAATTCATTGGGTTTGTTCTTTAACCAATTAAGTTTGGTAAATATTGTTGGTGAAGCCTCAAACTTTTCTAATCTCATGCTCTGTTAATTTACATTTATATGAAAGTTGATGGCAAATGTGTTATGGCAACAATTTAGAGCTAATAAACATTCTTATGTCAAAATTATTGCCAGTACGAACTAAAGTTGAATAAAAATCTATCATATGTCCAAACTGTTAACACCAAAGCACAAACAATTGTGATAATTTGTTATGATGTTGTTTTGGTTGTTATAAATTATATCTAAAACATAATTTGATGGTTATAACACTGGGAGACTTTGAAGTGATACTTAAAGTTGATTTCTTGAAGAAGAATTACTTATTCCTTTCCTTTGTTTGGAGGAGTACTGATTATGGATGAGAAGAATTTAAGTTTCAGAAGGACTATTAATCCTTATGGAGAAACTGAGAAAGTGAAGAAGTACAATAACCATGTTGTCTACTATTAATGTTGAGAAAAGGCTGAACAAAGGTAATCAAACCTTTTTTTTTCATGATTAAAGTGAAGCCAGATACGAAAGTTGAAGTACAAATTGTGTAGCACAAGTGGTGAAATAGTATGTTGATGTGATGCCCCCGAAATTTCGCAATATGCTCCCACTAAGGAGGGATATTAACCATAAAATCAAATTTTTGTCAGGATAATTTCCCGTGTCCAAGATCCTTATTGGATTGTTTCTAAAGAGTTGGACAAATTGAGAACTAACTGAATGAATAGGTTATTTATAGAATAATCTATCCATTTAAGGCTCCTTATGCTGCTCATATTTTGTTCCAAAATAAGCAACACGAATCCTAGAGGATGTGTGTGTCCTACCATGCTTTGAATAAGAGGGCAGTAAAAATAAATATCCAGTCTTGTTGGTGCAAGATCTTATGGATAAGTTGAGAAAGGCATGTTGGTTTACTAAGTTAGATCTTTGGTTAGGCTATTGGCAAGTTATGATAGTAAAAGTTAATGAGCCTAAAACTATTTGTGGTACTTGTGCAACTAGGTATGGATCATATGAATTTCCTGTAATGTTGTTTAGGTTTATAAATGCTCTAATAAATTTCTTTAATTTAATGCATGATGTGCTGTCTAAGTATCTTCATGACTTTGTGGTAGCATACTTAAATGACATTGTTGTCTATAGATGCTCTCTTGATGAACACATGAAACATCTGAATGTAGTGTTGTATCGTTTGAGGTAATATACTCTATGTTAAGATAACAAAGTGTGAATTTTCTAAAAAAGAAATAAGATTCCTTGGTTTGGTGTGTCAAAATCAAGTGTGGACATACACTAAAAAGGTACAAGCTATTGTTGTAATGACCCTCCTGGTCATTTTTTATCTTTTCATGTTTAATGATGATTTTACCCTTCACCATACCCAAGTTATGTTGTATTTGACTTATTGATGTTATTTCCTTGGGTATTGGAGTCTTAGGTATGAGTTTTTATGTTAGACAAGGTCATTTGAGAGATTTAAATTGAAAAGTTAGTCCTTAGCATATATCGTTCAAGGAGACCTCAAATTTGTAGATGGATGGTTCTATTGAGTTTGGAATATTGAAATTAGGTTATGTGAATGTGGTTTGTGTTTACGTGGTTCTGAACGAATACCAAGGTTTGTTTTGAAATAATCCTAAGTCTATGGCCATGGGTTCATGAAATTCCACGATCCGTGGAATAGATTCCATGAGTCGTGTGATCAAATCGTGGAATGCTAGGTCTGATTGTTATTTTGTTAGACTCACCTTACGAGTCAATTGTTGGACCAAAGTTGGTTCACGAGAATTATCCCATTGTGTTTTGATTGATGACCAAACCATTAAGTCATGATTCGATGTTAATAGAACTCCTACAAATTAAAGAATATGTTAGTAGATATGTTCGTGTGTCAAAGAAACAATCTGGGGCTGAACCGACTCACTTTGGGGCATTTCGAGTAACCAAAGTGCAGAAATTACAAAAGAACAGAAGGAGACTAGTCGACTAATTAGTCTAACTAGTTGACTAATTTTGGACAAAATTAGTCGACTAATTTTGGAAATAAGTCGCCTAAAGTGAATTCCAGTGAGCTATTTGAAAATGAACAAGTAGACCAAAATTGCAAACTAGTCGACCAAAAGGATGCAGGACAAACTAGTCGACCAAACTAGTCGACCAATTGTATAAACTAGTCGACTAATGCAAGAAATTAGTCGACTAATATGAAAAGTAGTCGACTAATCTGCAAGTCAGAAGCAATAAATGCAGTTGGTGAAGCATCATAACGGCTAGAAAACGTTCACAAACGGCTATATCGACTTGCACAACTATAAATACACATTGGAGGTGCTTGGACTAATGATGGAACACTAAAAGAAATACACTACAACATCATTCATCATTTCTATCCTTAATTCATGTGTTCATCACCAAAGAAAGAGTACAAAGTTCATATGCTTATTCTTGAAATATAAATCTTTGTACCATTGATCTTAATCTTGTATTTGGTTACTGTATGAAGTTCTCACTTACCTAGAAAGTGAATTAGAGTTCTCACTTTGCTTGAAAGTGATTGTAGGGGGTGGGGGGCAACTCCATTGTAAAGGGTAGTTCTTAAGCGAAAAATCAAGACACGTTGAAGAGTTCTCACTGAACTAGAAAGTGAATTGTGTTAGTAAAAAGCCTAAGTTGGTGAACTTAAGGAGTGGAGGTAGGCAAGGCCGAACCATTATAAATCCTTGTGTTCAATTATTTACAGCTTTCTTCATAGCACCATAAATTCCACAAAAAGTTTTAAACTTCCAACACACTATTCAACCCCCCCTTCTAGTGTGGTTGCGCACTCTAAAATACTCCAACATATTTTTCTCCCAATTTAGGTATGGTCATCAAGCCTTTACCTGTACCCATGAGTGTGGCTACTCTAATAGGTGAGTCTTAAGTGGTCGATCACATGCATTGGTCTTATATTGTTAATATACACTCAGGTTGTTCCTATAGATCTTGACATGCTGAGTTTAATGTAATATTGGGCATGGATTGGTTATCCCCTCACCATGAGGTTCTGGATTTCTATTCCAAGATCGTGGCTTTACCTGTGCCTGGTATACCTCTGGTGGTGTGGCAAGGTCCTGGTAGTCACACCCCGGTGCGGGTTATCTCTTGTATTAAAGCATGCAGACTTAGTGTTGGGGGTATCTTAGATTACTTAGATTATATTCATGATGTGAGTGTTGGTTCTCCTTCCTCTAAGATTGTACCCATGCTTCATAACTTCCTGGATATCTTTCCAAATGATTTGTTTAGCCTTTTACCTAAGTAAGCTATTGACTTTGCTATTGATGTTGAGCCAGGAACTGGGCCCATTTATTGAACCGTACAGCATGGCTCGGACGAAGCTTTGGGAGCTTAGTATTTAATTACATGACTTTCTTAGTAATGGTTTTATCCGTCCTAGTGTTTCCCATGTGGCGCTCCTGTGTTATTTGTGAAGAAGATAGACGGGACACCTTATATGTTCATTTATTATAGATAGCTA
The DNA here is from genome assembly GCA_039654485.1 of Withania somnifera. NCBI lineage: Eukaryota > Viridiplantae > Streptophyta > Magnoliopsida > Solanales > Solanaceae > Withania > Withania somnifera. Next base: position 6,123 of record JBDJHY010771144.1, on the reverse strand, counting down.
AACACGGTTACCATTAAAAATAGGTATCCTCTTCCATGTATTAATGATACCTTTGACCATCATTGGGGTGCTTTAGTATTTTCTAAGATTGACTTGATATTTGGGTATCATCAGTTGAGAATTTGGATTGAGGACATTCCAAAGACTTCCTTTTGGACTAGATATGGGCAATGTGAGTCCTTAGTCATGTCATTTTTATTGACCAATTACCCAAAAGATTTTATCAATCTCACGACTTGGGTTTTCAGGACGTATTTGGATTCTTTCATAATTTTCTTAATTAGTTACATCTTGGTTTACTCGCAGAGTCGAGAGTAGAATGAGGAGCACTTGAGGATTGTACTTCAGACCTTTAGGACTGAGCAGTTTTACAATAATTTCTCAAAATATGAGTTTTGTTAGATTCTATGGCATTTCTGGGTCATGTTGTGTCTTTGGTGGGTATAAGTGTGGATCCCACAAATATTGTTACAGTACATGATTGGTGTCGGCCTACTACTCCACTGAGGTTCACAACTTTGGTTGTTTTTACAGTTATTACATGATTTTTGTAGGGATTCTCTTCGATAATGTCTCCTATAACTAGATTGACCAGAAGGATTTTTCTTTCCATTGGTCTAACGAGTGTGACACTGCTTTCTGAGGCTTAAGGAGCTGCTCACTTTCAAGTTTATGTTGACACTTCCAGTTGGAAGGCCAACCTTATACTATTTATTGTGATGTTTCTGGTATTGTTTTGGGGTTGTATATTGATGCAATAGGGTTGGATTAATTCTTATGCTTAACGACAATAGAAAGTTCCTAAGTGCAACTACTCAACCCTTGACTTAGAGTTTGCAGAGTACTCTTTCTGCTTAAGCTTTGGAGACACTATTTTTATGGGGTTCATTGTGATATTTTCACCAACCATTATAGCTTGCACTATATTTTAAGCCAAAGGGAGCTTCATTTGAGACATATGAGGTGGATTGAGCTTATGCAGGATTATGACATCAGTATTCTTTACCATCCGGGCAGAGCTAATATGGTTGCTAATTCCTTGAGCCGGAAGGCAGCAAGCATGGGTAGTTTCGCTTTCTAATAGTTTCAGAGAGACCATTTCCCTTGGACATCTATTCTTTATCTAATCATTTGGTCAGATTGGACATGTCAAATCTGAGTGGAGTTCTTGCTTATGTTGAGGCTAGGCCTGCCCTTTTTGACTGGATTCAGTAGCGACATTAGGAGGATCGGTCCCCTATTAGGATTCAGGAGTTGGTTTAATGAGGTAACTGCAATGGTGCTACTATTGACTCCAGTGGTGTGTTATGTCCTGATATTCTTATATGTGTTCGGTTGGTGATTTGATTCATACTATTCTGCACGAGGTCAACTCCTTCAGATACTCTATTCACTCATGCATAGTAAAAATGTGTAGAGACTTGAGACAATACTACTGGTGGTGGCGTATATGGAATGATATTTCATAGTCTATAGATCGGTGATTAAACTGTCAGCAGGTGAAGCTCGAGCACAGTAGACCTGGTGGGGAGAGTTACAACGGCTCCTTATTAGTGATTAGAATTGGGTATCACTATAGATTTCAATTGTTTACTTACCCCTACTTCTAGAGGGCATGATTGCTTTTAGGTCATCTTAAGTTGATTGACCAAGTCTGTCCATTTTTTGCCTACTTCATTCTTCTGGGACACAGAGAGTTTAGTTGGCTAGTTTGTATGTTCTAGAGATTATTCAGTTGCATGGGGTGCCAACTTCTATAATCTCAAGAAAAGGGTCATAGTTCACTTTATAGTTTTGGAGGATCATTCAGCGGGAGATGGTTACTGAGGTATCCCTCACCCTAAAATAGATGGTCAGTCCGAGTGGACTATTTAGGTTCTCTAGGATATATTTTATTCTTGTGTTTCTATTTTTTTGGTATATGGGATAAGCATTTGGAATTTGGAAAAGTTTATTATAATAAAAGCTACAATTCCATCATCTAGAGGGCACTATTTGAGGCATTATATAGTAGGCATTGTAGATTTTCTGTTTGTTGTTTTAGTAGTGTTTAGGTTCCGCCCCTGCCTTCAAATTTTGTTCGTGATTCTGCAGAGAGGGTTAGGGTTATCTAGAGTATATCGCGGGAAGTATAGAGTAAGAATAAGAGCTGCGCATATCATAGACTTTGGCCTTTGGAGTTTTATGTTGATGATACAGTTTTCTTGCGAGTGTCTCCTGTGAAGGGCGTTATAAGGCTTGGTTGGAGGGGAAAAATTACCCCAGGTTTATCAGGCTGTATAAGATTATTGAAAAAGTTGGTTCTATTTCTAATGAATTATCCTTACCTCCAGAGTTATCTATAGCTTATCTAATTTTCCATGTTTCTGTGATCCACTGATATGCTCCACAGTTAGCTGTCCTAAATTCTTTATGACTTACTAGGATCGATACCTTTCCTCCCTGGAAGTTTTATGGCTCGTTATCTCAGTTTTCCTAGTTTAGAGTTCTAACTTTAGAATGATGGAACTTGAGAGTGATTTCCTAGAAAATGCGCTCCAAATAAAATTCCCACGGTGCTGTTAGCTCCGGAATGCGTACTTTGTTCTAGTAGGACTATTGGTTAGTGTCCCAGAGTTTTTTTTAAGATGGTTTTTGTAAATTCATTTCATTTGGATTTAAGAAGTTAACTAGAGTCAACTCTTGGTGATCAAAGTGTCGGATAGGAAATATGATGCTTCCATCAGCTCTGGAATATCATTAGGCTAGTAGTGTTGTTAGTATGTTTTTCAGCGTGATCGAACTCATTTTGGAGGTTCGGTTGGCTTTAACCTTTTCTTGGTTCTTCTAATCTACTCTACTCTAAACTTTAATCTAATCAAACAACCTCGTATGGTCATTCTTTTAGTTCCGTTAAGTCTGGAATATCTTTCTTATGCAACTTTTGCATATGGTTTGTCGAAATTTGACTCTGTTTCCATTCCCGGCACCTTTCGAAGAAATTTAGAATTGTTGTCAAAAATTTGCAGGCTTGACTAATTTGTTGGTTATTTTGACCGATAAATCGACCACTACTACCTTAAAATATTTCTTTGTTCTCTCTTTTTGAACTCCGAAAGTTGCATAGCTTTCTCCTCCAAAGCTTTTCTTTTGCGCTAAATTATATTGCATTGAAGCTATATTATAGTAGGTTCTTCGTGGTTGCTTCATGGGAGCATTATGGGAAATATTTGTTCGATTTCTACACAGTAATTCCTCTATTTTGTCATTCTTGATTCTTGTGGAAAACTTTTATTTACATAGACTTTGTAGGCTATTTTCTGCTTCATCTTTCTTCGAATTGAGCCTATACCCTTGAAATGGGCTTTATGTGTTGGTAAATTTTATTTTATTTTTTTAGGCTGTGGGGCCCACGATACCATTTTTATCCTATGTTTTAATCCATTTATTCCTATAATAATATGAGTCTTATTTTGCTCGTCCTGATGTACAGATTATTATTTCTTGAGTTTTGCGCAGCTTTGAGCTTGTTTGTGGTTTTTCAGATTTTGGGTACGCTTCTGTAGATCATCTTCGATGCCCAAGTAGGCTACAACATACTTCCTTTTAGACTTGTTATTAGTTGCACATACTTATTGCAAATGTCTAGCTTGGGATGAGTTTTCTATCATGATTCTTCCACTTGCTGTTATTTTCACCTGTCTTCTCATTTTTGTGAGATTTCATCTATTTTTCTATCTATGTACTGTGTAGTACTATTTATGTATGTTTTTAAATGAGACTTTGGAGCGTAGTGTTGTTGGGGAGGGGAAAAACTTAGAGATTGAGTTTAGTAGCTATCCCTGGGTTTTACCTAGTAGCTTAGTGGCCAATCTAGTATGTTGTTCTATTGTTTTGTGAGCATGCATTGTGGTTGGGCTTGCATAGCCAGCTTTTGAGTTTCTCTGCGTAATAATTATATCATAACTTGGGTTTTCATCAGACTAATATCTTGTAGAGATTTTCCTACCTATATGTACACTTTCCATGACCACTTTGCTATATGGAGATATTTTCCTTAATATAATCTGAACCAGTTTATCTAAACTGAAAACTATACTTTAAATACTATATGTATACCTTCTGCGATTTTTGGGAAGTACGGGGCTATTTTATCATGATATTAACCTTATTTCCTGATATTTCACGAGGTTCGACTTTGCCTTTATGGCGGTACTTGAGTTTTTACTGAGATATCTTATATGGTCGAGCTCGAATTTTAGGCATCCTTGTCCCGTTGTTCTTTCCTTAAGTTGGCTATTACGAAATACTTTTGGCATGTGGCTTTGGATCCCTCCAAGGACCCTACTAGATTAGGTTTCTACACATCGGGAAATATATTTAGCCCGAGGGATGGGTATACAGGGGGGAGTATTGGTATTCGGAGATGTCTCCCGTGGTTCTATCCTATTTTGGGAATATCCCAGGTAGTGTGCGTGTTCGCACTTATTTTACTTTCTCATCACCCCCTTGCATTGCATCTTTTTCTCTTGTTTATACCTTTACGAGATTATGGGGGAAGCCACATTGGGTTCCTTTGCTATCTGTTTATGCCTGCCAATGGGATGGGGCGTCAGGTAGGCTTTGTTTGCTTAGTGAACTTGTTTTTGTCCCACAGGTAGTATCGGATGCCATGCACGGTATTTAAGCTTGTCTATTAGTAGGATGTACAGAGGTTCTTTGATCTTTTCACTTGTTTTCTTGCTCTCCAAGACATGCACTCTTTGTCTATTCTTATGTTTGGTTTTTTGAGTTTGCAGAAATGCCTTTTATAAGCCTCAAATTTCCGTTATGGCGGTTGACTTTAGTTACCGCTGTTCTAGATGGTGGTCCGCCGTCTTTTACCTGACTATCGCCGTCATTAGTAGTGGTTTAAAGACGATCATCATGAGGGACGGTGGTGATCGCCGTCTTCAGCGGCAGTTCGCCGTCTTCAGCAGTATACTCCATCAGCTCTCTAGCATGTATGGCAGTGTGGTACTGATACGGCGGTATGAAACACTTCATTTCTTCTAATTCAACATTTCAGCCTCCGTTCCCTTAGCTTTTCCAAAATATATGCATTCACCTGAAATATTTACCAAACTAATGTCAGAATTAGGCACAATGATGACGAAAACACGCAATTTAACTGTTCATTTAGATATAATGAGTGGTGTTTTAGCCACTCATCACTTGTCTATTGGTAGGATATAGAAGCCATCATATTCTAATTCTTGGGTCACTATAACCTTATAGCTTTTCAGCTAAATGATGTTGCTAGGTCCTAAAGTGACTTGTAGAGAAGGAATACATTCATAGGTGCAACTCCACTTTTATGGGTTGAGTTTGAAGAGGAATATATAGGTAGATTCTTATCGAGGGAGAAGAGGCAAGAGAGGACACATGAGTTTTTAAGTTAGGATCAGGGCTCTATGTCGGTAGCTGAGTATGGGATGAAGTTCAGACAACTTTTGAGGTATGCTCCGAAGATGGTTGTAGATATGTGCAACATGGTAGATAGGTTTGTCTCTAACCTATCCCCTCAGCTGATAAGGAAAGGGAGGGTGTATATATCAAACAGTAACTGGACATGGTAGTCTGATGGTTCATCTAGAACAAATTGAGAAAGATAAGACTAAGTGGAGAGAGTCATATAAGTAAGAAGGCCAAGACTGGCCATTTTGAGTTCAACTAGACTAATTCTAGTGAGGGTTATAGGAAGTAGTTGTAGAAAATCTTTTTGGGACCAACCCATTCATATTTCATTGCTTCATCGCAGAACATCAGTTCTCTAAAGAGTCAGTAAAATAGGCTAGGCCAGGCTACTTTGCAGAGTAGCGCTACTCCAGTGTGTGGGAAGTGTTGTAAGTACCATTCAAGTAAGTTTCGTGTGGGGTAGGATGGGTTTTTTGGGTATGGCTAGGTTGGTCGCAACCTTTGAGATGTCTTTTTAGGAGTTGCTAAGCATATGGTATGTCAAGTAACAAATAAAGATATTGATGTAATATAAAGTAGAGTGGTAGCTGAGGTCAGACTAATCCTTCAAAAGCAGCACCAGTAGCATGCCCAGCCCGGTAGGGTGCTTCTTCTAGTTCTAATGGCAATCAGGATCAGGAACTGTCA